>OZ010639.1:2364770-2416005 GCA_963932165.1 Pimpla rufipes
GATTTCTTGGGTTACATACTAATTCTAAAGGAGCCTTTCGAACATATAAATAATTTCAACGTGTACGCTCATCTATTTGAGAAGGATTACATGGCGTCATTAAGAGCAAACGTTACCCGGTAACATCAGCATTCCGGAATTTAACCCTAGAATTCATGACTGGGGTCCGGAGGGACCCCACGCGACCAGTAACTTACGTACATTGTTAAAATAAGTAATGAGTTCTAGGGTTAAGATGGAAGCAAATAACGATAGCCTTCATGTAAAATAATAAAGTAGATGAAGTTGAAGGGGAGTCGACTACAATGTTCGTCATATCGTGACGCTAAAATATTCGTTGTTATTGCTACTTCTGTACGTTTTATGTCTGCTGTTCGCAAGGTCTCCACTATTAGTTGTGATAACTCGTATACCCAGAAAAACGTTTGATAATACGAATTATGTATATTTAGTTCAGGTAATTTTGCTTGAAGCAACCTAATTTTATTCGTATGAAATATAATCTGGTTGAAGTGGTATCCGGCCTCTTGCCCCTTAGACAAAATCTCCCCGGACATAATCCCCCGGGCAAGTACTCCTTGGACCGAATTTCTCCCGGACAAGAATCCTCGGCGGACCGAATTCCTCCCGGACTGAATTTTTCCGTCCCGAATTTCTTTTGGATTCAATTCCCCCGGACCGAATTTTTTTGGTGTGAATTCCCCCTGGTCTAAATTTCCCGGGACGAAATCCTCCTGAAAAATAATAAAATATGCGAACAAAAGACTAGTCAGCCAAAACACAACGGCGGGGCCGGGGCGCAGCCCTGGTGGGGGGTTGAGGGGGCAAAGCCCCCCCCCACAATGACACAGCATTTTTTCTTCGCTTCATTTGTTTACTTTTACTATTTGTCATTTTACTTGATTTTACTATACTTTACTTGATTTTACTGTACTTTACTTTATTTTACTATAAGCAAGCAATTTGCAAGATTCTACTTGGTGGTTTTTTAACGTACAATTACTTTTTTACTTGACTTTGCTTTAATTTAATTTGCTATACTAGACTTTACTGTATTTTACTTATGGAATGCCCCATACGCAATTGAATAGTAACGGTTTTCGGCGGATTGTCGTGTACCTAAGACTTCGTCATAGTACTAGTAAGGATTTCATGTTCGTGCGTTGATGTGTTTGTGCCAAGCCGACGACCGTGTTTTCTTTTGTTTCCGTTGAATGAATGAATTCAACGAATTGAATGTGCGTATGTTGATTGCTTTGGCATTCGTACCGGTAACCGAAGTTCAATCGGCCTTCGAGACACTCGTTGACTCTGCGTTTTATGTAGAGAATGCGGATTCGTTGAAACTTGTGGTCGATTATTTCGCGTGTACGTGGATTGGTGTGATCCGTCGGAACAAACGACGTCGCGGCCCGTCGTTTGAGCCAGAATTGTGGAATCATTACCAGTCGGTAATCGCTGGTGACGCTCGAACCAATAATGCCGTCGAAGGTTGGCATAACGCGTTTAATTTGAAGGCTCAGGGATGCCACGTGTCTGTGTGGAAATTTATTAATCTTTTAAAATCCGAGCAGGGTGTTGTTGAACTGCAGTATGAGCAAGATAATGCTGGTGTTGCAGTTGCGCCGAAAAAACGAAGATATCGCGATCTCGATGGTCGAATTGAAGCTGTTGTCAATGCGTTTGATCCGTCTAACGTGCTTGAGTATCTCCGAGGAATTGCGCAAAACCTATCGTTGGCGGTATAATGTAAATCGGCGGTATGTGATACTTCGGCGGTATGAGATTAGTCGGCGGTATAAAATAAGTCGGCGATCTACGATAATTCGGCCCTATGAAATAAAACGGCGGTGTACGATAAGTCGGTGGTATGGGATAATTATAAATGTACCGAATGAATATATTATTTATTATTGAAGAGAATATATTAAATTATGTGTGAGAGTAATTTTTTTTTATTTGGGTGGCTTTGTTAAGGGGAGATATTTTAGGTGGGAAATTTTGACGGGAGGATATTTTGTCCGGGGAAATTTTGACCGGGGGGAGATTTTGACGGGAGGAGATTTTGTCCGCGGAAATTTTGGTCGGGGAAATTTTGGCCGGGGGGATAGTGTCGGGGAGATAACGTCCGGGAACCGGTTGAAGTGACAAAGGCAGTTTAGTTTAAACAACTAAATCAACATTCCATGACAATATCCACCTGGTCAAATAATAGGTTAGAATATCGGAGCACGTATATCAGAGATCATTTTGCTCATTGAATTGGCTAACAAACTACTGTAACGAGTCCCTGTCCACTACCTATTTTTTCCCTTTTCTACCGACTCTCCGTACCTCTGGCCCACGGTCTTGCATTCCTAATTTATCGCTTCCTGACCTGCGGCCCGGCTCGACGCCACGCACCACAACTCCATAGGTCCCCTAAACGCAGCTATTATCGCCTGTATCTTAATACCGCTACTTGCGTGGCCTGCGTGACTTTTCCCAAATCCCTTTTTATCCCTAGTTTCCCACGCACGCTGCACCTAACTAAACAACTGCCTTTTCCCGGAATCCAGTCATACAAGTGTCCGTCCCCCGCCGAAGCTTCCAGACTCCTCTCAAATTCTTAGCCACGTTTCTTTTTATCGCCTGTTTCCCGCGTATGCCTCGCCAAATCAGCTATGCGCCTTTCCAGGAAAACAGCCGCACGTGCGCCCTTTTCCCGTCGAACTTTCTGGACTCTTCTCCCAAAATTCTTCCCCACTATTATCATTTTTTCACAGTTCGAGCCCATATAAACGCCTCCCGCGTCATTTCGTTAGTCAGTGAGCCCGAAACTCTGCGCGACTAAACTCGTACCAAAGATCATCAATAAACGTCCCTTTGGACTCGCAACGTGTCAACCGCGTCTTTCCATCCCATAACCGCGCTTCTTAGCCGAGATGGCTATTCCTCGCTATAAAAAATTACCCGACATCACACTACATTTTTCAAGTGAATTAATTGTTACGCATAATGCGAATGATGGTTGATTTTACAGTTGAAGAAGTTAATTGGAAGAAATTATTGAAATACAGTTATTTCGAGATAAAACCGTGTTTTCTTTGCAGTCGCCAATGTTATTGCATTACATGCAATTCGCTGTCAAAAACGTTATATTGCTTCTATCGGATATCAATCGTGATATTAATTAAAGTAATTTTTTTCTACAATATGCATATTTTTCAGCAAGTGGACCAGCGTGCGGAAGTTTAGTTTGAGGATACCGGAATTACAATTGAAAATACTCTATGCATTTTTGGACGAAGTAGAAGTTTATTTGCTGGAAATCTTTCTATACTATAAAAAGATCACGCCGCCGCCGCCGCCGCCATCGCCGCCACCGCCGCCTCCGCTTCTCTGTAGGTATCGAGAGGGTGTGAAGTTGGCTACAGCTTCAGATCCGTCGCCAACTTCAGGCGGTAGGGTTCAGTTAACTGTTACCATGGCAAACATTGTTATAGTAACCGTTACCATGACAACCATTGCCGTGGCAACCGTTATCATGGCAACCATTACCATGGCAACCATTACCGTGGCAACCTTTATCGTGGCAACCATTGCCATAGCAACCATTACTATGGCAACCATTGTCATAGCTATAACATCAAGACTTTGATCGAAATTTTCCAACCTAAGAATTACATGCTTATGTGAACGCTTCAGCATAAGTCTCTCGTACTCTGGTCAGTGAGAGTGGGTACTCTCCCTTTACCACAACGAAGAAGCACTGAAGATGCAACCCCGTTTTTGTGTCCTAACGTTACGGAAACTAACTCGGGATAGGGGTACGAACGTTTGTCAGTCAATTAGTTAATAAAATCAGGGGAGAAAAGGGTAAAATTCACTTGTAGTGAATAGGGAGGATATTTCAAGAAATATTAATGTATGAATTGAGATAAAATGAGTCGAGGTGATAGTTGCGAAATATTTGATAAAAATATGCTTACAGTGGACTCTCCGATAAGTTAAGGTCGCGGGACCGAAAGCCGATTAGGCCATTCCGATAAGTTAAGATCCCCACTACTTGCGCAAACCGTTCCCGGGCGCCCGAAACGACGAGAGGGAAAAAATCGATCTTTCATTGGTCCTTGTTTTGCAGGAAACTAGCTGTCGCGTTACCTCTCTGTCACAATGCGTTCGTCCGCAGGTAGTGTGACGTAGAAAGGGTAATCCGCTTCGCCGCCAGTAGGTAGAAAGAGCTCAGAAAAGGGTCGATCTTAACTTACCAGAGCGTTAATCCTTAACTTATCGGAGTGTCTTAAGGGGGGAAACCAGTTTAGACCGATCAAAAAATCGACTTTTTTATTGCAGAAATTGTTAGTATAACTCCTCAAGAATATGTGGTAAAAATTTGAAACCAAAATTCGCATTATTTCCGATGTTATGAGCACTTGAGTGACCGCCCGTCGGTTCGGCGCCGAAGCGCGCGGTACACCGAGAGAAAAAGTTTCCTTGATTCAATAAAATTTCCTTGAAATCTCAACCTATGAAACATTTCTTTGAGGTCAATGAAATAATATCCTTAAGTTAATATTATATTTTCTTTGAATGATGTCATCAACCAAATTATAGGTTATGTTCACCAAGTTTTTGGTTACGTACCATAGTACTTAGATATGTTCACCAATAACTTCGATGGTTTAACCAATGATTATCTTCTTGATTTGACTTGACTTAACTATAACATAACAGATCAGCTTGCGCGAGAAACACCAATACGACTTATCGCGAATGAGCCAAACGTTGACAGACCGGGTGCCGTCAGGCATATCGTTTCTTTAAATCAAGGAGATCATGTCTTTGAAATTCAAATAAGAGGAGATGCAAGCCCGAAATGACGCGTGCGAACAAGAAGAGGGACTGCTATATGGTGCTGGCATAGCCGATTAACCGCTGATCATTTTATATAATTAATTACTGCCATGAATGTCTTGTTTTCGCTTCATTTTATTTCAAACGCGTTTTTCTCGAAACGACTTTTTTTCAACTGGTGGGCGTTCTAGCTAAAAAAAGTTATTGACCAATCGTTCTGAAATTTTTTGTGAATATTCTTTATTCGATTCCAATCTATATGAACCTAAATCTGAGATTATATTGTTATTAAAAAAATTTTTTTGATGCAAAAAAGGTGAAAAAATATGGTGTAAAACAATGATATCGTGTTCAAACTCTTCAAAAACATGAAATTTTTTTTTTTTTTACCAGATTTAGGTTCATATTCTTAGAAAATATTTTGTTAACGAGAAAAAAACATTTGGATGATTACAGATAAAAATTGCGATTTCAGGAGTTCCCGCCAGCAAAATACTTGGGTGGCAATCGTCCATGGACAGCACGTTCTAACGCCACTATTTCCGGGGGAAATTACTTGAAAAAATTTTAAAGTGTACTTCAAACCATAAATAAAATACCCTCCAAGTTTAAACAATTTCAGATTATTCCTTCCCTATTTAAAAAATTCACGAAAAACACCAAAATTTCGGCCTCCTAAACCGGTTTCCCCCCTTAACTTTTCGGAACTTAACTTATCGGAGAGTCCACTGTACTCTGTTGGTTGTGGATGCCAAGGATCGCTGATATAAGTTGGTGTTGTCAGAGAAAATCGTTGAAAATTTTCGGGAATAGAAGAAGGCGTCGTAGGATGTTGTGTAGAGCATCCTCGCAGGGAATAAGAGAGGATGAATATCCGATAGTAACGTTTATTCAGGATGGAACGTACATGAACGAGTGTTCAGTATAACAGACCGAACTGGACTGACTGACGATAAAGAAGACAATTGACAAATAGACAGACTTCACATTAATAATCTGTTGTCGATATCGCTAATTCGTTTTCCAACACTCCTCGCGTAACGCGATCTCGAAATATAGATCTGATTCCAAGCAATTCCATACATTTGTAATGCTTCGGTTTTGACAGGCCTTTCGTGAGAATGTCAGCAGCCATATTGTCCGTGGAAATGTGCTCGATGTCGATATGATCCTCTTTCAATAATTCTCGAACGAAATAATATTTAATGTCAATGTGCTTTTTTATCGAGCATGATTTTGATCGAGCATGAAAAACTGAGTTCTTGGCCAACATTAAGGAGGTAGTCTCGCGGACAGTTCAATTCGCATAAGTTCGAGAAAATTGCGAGAGAATTGCCGACACTTCTCGATGGTATAAAAATCTGAAAAAATGAATGCACATTAAAGGTACTGAAAAGATTAATTTTTAATAATAACGATTCTAAAATGTTATTAACAAATTGATTAAAACAAAATTGTTTAACAAATATTTCGGTGACCCAAGTTTTTTTGTGGATGAAAATGATTCCTTCGTTTTTCTGAATACGTATGATTTTTTTCAGATTTTTATCTAATCTTTGAAATTTGTGTTATTTTACATGGAAAATTTTACATGAATGAATCTTTTATCCACAAAAAAACTTGGGTCACCGAAATATTTGTTAAACCATTTTTTTAATCAATTTGTTACTAACATTTTAGAATTATGATGATTCAAAATTAATCTTTTTAGTAACTTTAATGTGCATGCATTTTTTTCAGATTTTTATACCATCGAGAAGTGTTTGCAATTCTCTCGCACTTTTCTCGAATTTATGCGAATTGAACTGTCCGCGAGACTGCCTCCTTAAGGTACTCTGATTATCTATTTTAATAGATATTTTGTTGATTCCTTGCAATCCGAGTCCTAAGGCAAATTTGTGAAGACAGAGTGATTCCTTCGTTGCTTCTGTGAGTTCCATGTATTCGGCTTCGGTCCAGGAGAGTGCAACCATCCTTTGCTTCTTTGATTCTCAGGAAATAGCAGCGTTGTTCATAATAAATGCATAACCCGTATAAGAGCGCCGATCCATTTGGCAACTTGCCCAGTCAGCATCGACAAATCCTTGGACGCCATGAGGTTAGTTCGTATAAACGATCCCTTGCAAAAAAAAATCACAATAAAAAATTTCCTTTAAAAAATAATAAAACAAATTAAATATATTAGCCAAGTAAAATTTATCAAGTAAATTTATTCATCAGCATGATACGGTACAAAGAACTTGGCATGCCAGCAACTTGGTGTGTCATTAAAAACTTTACGTGTCTCTGGTGTGCCAAGTTTTTTGTATCGTATCATACACTGATGAATAAATTTACTTGATAAATTTTACTTGGCTGATATATATCATTTGTTTTATTATTTTTGAAAGGAAATTTTTTATTGTGATTTTTTTGCAAGGGATGGCTACTGTTTTAATTATGTATTAAAGAAAATGTTTGATTGTGAATTTTTTTTGCAAGGGATGGCTACTCATTTAATACTTGGCGTACAATTTTTGTATTGAAAAAAACATTTTTTGGTTTATTTCACATTTTTTTGAAAATCATCTTCAATACATGCATGCAACGCCAGGGCTTATTGCGAATGTTCAGATTGCACTTCTTGCAACTGACGTTGTTCACTATTTTGCTCCGGTAGTGGACAAACCATTTTCACCACGTGAAGCCTCTGCATTCTTTATCTCTACAAGACACCAAATAGTTAGTGCTCTATCACGGATGAGTATTGAAAAGATCTGAAAATACTACCATACATTATTCCAACGTGACAATTAGTCCAAATTAGCCGAAAATATAACCTCAAAAAATCAATTTTTTATGGACAGGATAAAGTTTCCTCCACATTATCATTTTTTGTTGTTTTGAAAAGACACCTTCGAGTTAAGACGCGAGATTATTATTAAATCATTACACTCGATAATAAATGTTAAAGTAATAATCACGCACGATCTTTTCACTTTTTGTCACTCGACGGAAGCAAGCCGATTCGCTCAGACGATTCACGATCATCGCGATCTCATGACTTTGGAGCTGTCGCTCCGGTGTGCGCGTATTCCCTTCACATGAATTATTTTATTATGATATGATATATAAATCGTTACACTAGAGTCATCATTACACTACAGTAGAGTGTACGACCCTGTCACTTTTTTCTGTCAGACGACGAGAGCGAGCTGGCCGGTAGACGATCGTTGCCGCATTGCCGCAACATCTTCAGGCTGCCGCTGCGGGCGCCACTTGTTATGTTATGCGTGCGTTTTTCGTTCATACGGATGCACACGTATATGCGATCGGACAAATCTGTCTCGATGTGTGAGTTCAAGCAAAAATGAAATTTTGCCAGATATCAGTACTTCGGGAACCGATTTTTGTCGCAATAGGTCTCATTAATAAGGCGGAAAAAGACAAAAAAAATATTGGCGCTGACACATTTAGCGTTCGCGATGTATTGCCTAAGATAATGAGAGTTACAGACGAAGTGAGAGTGTGCTGGTACACGCCATGCACGTATACGGATCGGACAAATTCGCATCGATGTTGTATGAGTGCGGACGAAAAGTTTTTGACAGAATTGATATCGGAAGTGGCCGGATATTAGCGTTGCGGGCAGCGATTTGATTGAAATAGGGCTCATTGGAAAGAAAAGGAATGATAAAAAATATTGAACCTGACAGATTTGGCGTTCGCAGCGTGTTAACTGAGATAATTCCAGTTAGAATTTCGTAGGAGACGAAAATTAACGAACGTACTATAATGTAAGAGTAGCGCTAGCGTCTCGTCGTGAAAGTCTCGTGAGGCGGCATTATAGATTTCGTTCAATACATGGCGTCGAGACGCTACCGCGTCTCTGATACTGTTACGTCAGGCCGTAACTTCGCGCTATTCGCACAAACGAACTCTAAGTTCAGTCATGGGTTTCGAGACTTCTGGCGAAAGGGGGCATTCGGTAAACAATTATACGAACAACGGTCCCTGCAGGCCCCGGAAACTACAATATCTGTTAACAGATACCGATGGGTCAGTCGAGGTAAAGGAGTGCGGATGATGGTACAACAGGGCCCGATTTTTCAAAACACTAAGCTCTCTAGAAAATGTCACCTACGCCACTCGAGCGAGCGGCGATAGACGAAATTAGAGGCAACCGGGCGGGTCGGTTATCGACTGTCAGCCGCGGGCCTTGCGTTACAACGCCTCTTAACGATCCTCGATCACTCGTTGCAGCCGAACCCGCCTGTGGTCACAAAAAAGGTAAATAAAAGAAATCTACTTAGCCCTGAGAGCTAGAATATTACGAGAACACCGGGTGAATGCCCTACGTTCCACCAAAATCGTCGTTTCATTTTTCGTCTCGGAAATCATGATTTGTACGTGATGGAGTTATAGTCTGGCCAGATAACTAAACCCATTCTTCCGCTTTTCTTGAAGACCCCTGTAAATGCACAGATTAAAGAATAGGAGAATGCAACAAGACGAAATAATCAATGTCTCAAGGAACCTTTGGAACTCAAAAGACGGGGCCCCGTAAGATAAGGAGGCAAAAACGACTAAATTGTCCATGAACAACTGTTAAGAATTATACAACTCACCATGATAATTTGTTAACATAAGAAAATGGTAAAAGGATTAATAGTTTATAAAATCGGGATTCATACATTTAAATACGGATAACTCTTAAAAGTTATAACATTCGGTAGGATAATTTGTTAACATAAGAAAATGGTAAAAGGATTAATAGCTTATAAAATCGGGATTCGTACACCTAGATATGAATAACTTTTGAAAATTATAACCTTCGGTAGGATACTTGTTAATATAAACAAAATGGTGAAAGGTTTAACAGTTTATAAAATTGGGATTCACACAGTTAAGATACAAATGACGTTGCATAATCTTTGATAATTAAGAAAGTTAAGATACGTCCCCGCGAGAATATGGAGCTGCAATTTTATACAAAATTTATAACAACGCGTATTAGCAACAACAAGCGAAGATGAACTTTCAACAACAAATTCGAGAATTACAGTCTGTACGATCTCCTATGTAAATTCAAATCTTGGTCAAAGCGATCTTGTTAAGAAAAAAAACACGGCAGGGAATCAGATAATGTATTCTATAACAAACCTACAAAACTTATAAGCGAAGAGGTCCAAATAAGGCAGAAACTAAATCGCACCAACGAAGAGCGTGAACACCTGGTCGAAACATCGAGAAGACATTGACGAAAGAGGAAGTCGTAAATGTGGAGCCAGGGCAAGGGACAGGCGCGGGGGCCGCGAGCCACGCGCGACCTGCAAGGCGCGGTGTCCTCCTCTACCTCATGAGATAGGGAGTTGAAAATCACGTAGGCACTACCCCTACCATCGCTCAATCAAACGATAGACAAAGGACCCAATCATATAAAAAGACAAAAAGGTATCGACAAGACACAGTGCGCCCCGAAAATTAGATCTGCCCACATCTAATCTCTGCCCGAGCATAGACTGAAACTTTAAAATCGAATTAACGACGAATTTCTGTCCGACCGCGGACTTAGAAAAAATCATTTAAATCGTACCGCGGACTTAGAAAAAATCATTTAAATCGACCGCGGACTTAGAAAAAAAAACCTGCAAAGTAGAACCTTGCAAATTGCTTCCTCAGTATTTTACACTTTTGACGATGCTACCTCGATGAGGAAGTATGTTGATCAATTTTGGCTTCCTCATAGAGGAAGCATCGTCAAAAGTGTAAAATACTGAGGAAGCAATTTGCAAGGTTCTACTTTGCAGGTTTTTTCGGCTGTTTTTTTTAATAAATAAAAATGTAAGATTTTAACCACCGAACCGATTTCCCTCAAATTTGTACCCAACCCTTGGTTCATGATAGTCAATGTGTGGACCAAATTAGAAGCCGGTACCTTGTAATTTGCATGATCTAGCGTGAGAACGAGATTTTTTTTCAAAATGTTCTAAATGCCATAAAATTTGAACGGCTTTTCAAATCCGCGTCAAATTTGTACTCGAAGCGTGGTCCATGGTTGTCCATACGTGAACCAATTTTGAGCAAATTCTGCAAAAAAAAATTTCCCATTTTTTTCGCCGTGTCGACTTTTTTGTATTTCATGCAGCAAAATCCAAATTTACCGACACAATGGCAGTTTCCTCGACGAAACTCATCGTCAATAATCAATGAACGTAATGGCATGTTCGAAATTGCAATCAGATGTCTCATAATTTACAGGAGCTAAAGTAATTACAGACATTTGAAAAAATAATTAAATTGCAATAACATGAGAACTGCTTTGCCGATTTTCGCCAAATTTGGTACAGATCATGGTTTAATGGTGATCTATTGACGTACAAAATTTCATCCCGATATCTCTCAATTTGCGGAAGTTATTGCGCGCAAACAATTTTTGCCAAATTTTCAAAATGCCGTAAAATCTGAATTTCCTAACCGATTCGCGTCAACTACAATCCCATAATGTGTTCTATGATAGCGTACGTGCGTGCCAAATTTGAAGAATATTCTTAAAAAATTACGGCAGTTATCGTGTAAACAAAAAGACGTGCACATACGCACACGCACACGCACACGCACACGCACACGCACACGCACACGCACACGCACGCGCACGCGCACGCGCACGCGCACACACACACACACACACAGACACACACACACACACACACACACACAGACACACACACACAGACACACACACACACACACGCACACGCACACGCACACGCACACGCACACGCACACGCACACGCACACGCACACGCACACGCACACGCACACGCACACGCACACGCACACGCACACGCTCACGCACACGCACACACACACACATACAGACATTTCGCACAAACCACTTTTCTCGACGTTTTGGACCATGCTGAGTGTACTGACATGAAAATCTCGAAAAAAAAAAATTTCACGAAAACAAGGCTTCCTCTATGAGGAAGCAAAATCATTTAAATCGACCGCGGACTTAGAAAAAATCACCTCCGAACTTAAATCGTATCGCGGACTTAGAAGAAAATCAGCTCCGAATTTAAATCATATCGCGGACTTAGGAAAAATCAGCTCCGAATTTAAAATCGTATCACGGACTTAGAAAATTTCGAGTTCCAATCATCATCGACTTTTAATCCGTCTGCGGACTTAGATCCATTCCGTTCTTCGCTAAGATTTTCATTTTTCGTAATTCGAACCTTTGTCCTAAACGGGGACTTAGGAGTTTATAGAATTGAATAACACTCTACAGTTTTTGTATTTTCGGGCTTCGACTAATTTTGTATTTTATTTTATAATTTCGCACGCTTCGTATTTTGAGAAACTTGTACATCTGAAATCTGAATTTTGTTACACCACGAGGTGCCGATATTTGTGAACATCATCACGATTAATTACATGTTACCATCCTTTGTTGAGAAAAACCGGTTTATTTAATTTCCTCGTTTTACGAATAAAATTCGACGGTCGCATTCTTAAATTCAGTGTCACAGTTTCGTTACGATCGTGTCCTTCCCATCTGCAGCATCTGCATCCAGTTCAACACAAAAAGGAGTTGTGTTGAACGCCATCATCACATCATCATCATCTCAGACCTCAGTCAAATTCCCTTTAGAGAAGCATTCGCAGCTCGTCCCCGAGTAATTTTCCGAAAGGTTAGACTCGAAACAGAGCTTGCGCGTTTAGTGTACTTCGTTAGATGTGGTATAGGGAGGAGCCTTCCTTCTTGACCAGAGCACGGGTAAATCACGCTGAACCGCACTAATACGTGTAAAATTGTCGCTCGAGTAAAATCTACGACACTTTTGACGTAACAATACCGCGATTAATCGTTCCCTTCAAATAGCAAAGAACACGTTTTGCGGCAGTCAAGTGCTGATCTCCATAACACGTGTTAAATTGACTCAAAGCGCTGACTACAAAAGATATATGGAGTCGGGTAGCTACAGATAAATAATTCAGCGCTCCTATCAGTTCTTGATAAGGTATTTTCGCGTTGCTCTCTGTGGTGCAGCCTTTTAACTTTTGACTAAGGTCCACCGGAGTTGATACCGGATTCGATTTTTCCATAACGAATCTGTGCAGAATATCACGTATAAATCCCGATTGTGATATCGCGATATATTGATCCGTTTCTATAATCTGGATGTCGAGACAGTACTTCGCGTTTCCCAAGTCCTTCAGATCGAATTTTTGCATTAGACCGTGTCGGATGTAGTTTAAATTTGACGTGTTCCGATATGCGACAAGTATGTCGTCGATGTATGTTAATAGTAATAACAGTTCACCTTCTCCCTCCATTGAGTAGACGCAGGGATCGCTTGCGCTTGGCTTCAGATTTAGCGATCTGAGTTCGTGGTCAAACTTTTTGTGCCACTGATGACCTGCTTGTTTTGATCCGTATAGCGATTTATTAAGTTTACAAACTTTATTTCCTCCTCGTAAATCGGTAATCATCTGTTTCGCACGAATTCCTACTTTATCCTGTGTTCCTCGTCGTTTGATGATTTCTTGAAGTTATTCCAACAACATCTCCGGCTTTTCCATATATTGCGACGATAATGCCCCCCCCCCCCCCTCCCGCCACGCCGTATTGGCCACCGACGCGCTATTGGCAAACAACGCGCCACCTGTAACATAGAAGAAAATTGGTTAGATGCAGGTCCAAAGTCCAGTGCATGGGTCAAGAGAAGGTGCTAAAGGACAGAGAAATATTGTAACCGGGATTTTTACTGCCCGGTTACCTTCGCCCTATCCGCCTGATTTCCGTGGCCAGAGAGCCGCTGGGCGCCAGTTAATTTTTGGTTGACCCCGCGGAATTACCAAACCGCGGAAACTTAAACGGAAAACGTAAACGGAACGGTACGGCTTCGGGGAATCAGGCGAACGGTTCACGGTAAACCATGGGTCCGCTCAGTGTGCAAGGTGGTGTAGAGAGGGCATGGGCGGCCAATCGGCAGATGAGCAGGTGATAAATGAAATAAATTCAATTAATATTAAAATAAAATACGAGATACATTTTGCCGCCGTTCGCGGCGCTTCCGGTGATACATAGGCGACGCTAACGCGAGAACTTCGATATTCCAACAAAAACCTAGTCTAAATAACGCGATAACGGAATACAACGAAAATCGGAATAGCGCGATACGGAACGCAGCAGAAATCGAAAATAACGCGATAACGGAACACAACGAAAGCATGATAACTGAATTGCAAAAAATACGATAACTATATAGCGAAAATACGATAAATGAATCGCGAAAATACGATGACTGAATCGCGAGAATATAATAAAGGAATCGGAGAAACGCGATAACTCGAACGCGAGAACTCCATAATTGTACTGACCTAAAACGATCGAAATTTGGACGGAAAACGAGAAATAACGACTACGCGTAATGCCGAGAGGGCCGTGATTCGGACCGATCTCACCGAAAACGGCGATAACACCCAAAATCCAGCGATATCATAATAAACCTGAAAATTAGAAAAATATCGGTAGCACTAAGAAAAAGTCGAAAACGGTAGCATAACGACAACATAAGCAACCACCAACGATAACGCAGCGGTAACGTGGCTGGCAGCGTGGCCGAAGCCGCGCCGCGAGCGCGAGAGCTCTGAGATGCTCACCGGTCGAGAGTCGAGAACAGAAGAGACTGTCGCGAGGCGACGGCGTGCCGAGAGCCGTGCGCTCTCGGTCCTTCCCCCACTCAACCTCCGAGCGACGATCGCCGTGGAGCGGCAAGCGTACTGCTCAACGCGAAAACATAGACCGTGAACAGAAATTCCGATAAATATTCCCGAGTCGATGTTTACTCGGGAAATTCGCTAAAACTGCATCGTGGTGGCTTTCGAACAAGTCTGCTCTCCGGGCTGAATAGAAATGATAACAAACGTAACAACGAAAACTCAAACGGAACCGAAATAATGCGCGATCGCGGCAATCCGTAGTGGTCGAACGATCGCGAGTTCGCCACATACGGCATTCCAACTAAAACGTAAACGGAAACAATATAATTTTTATTCAGCCTCACCAGGGGAGCGTCGGAATTGCACCGAACCTCTGCAGTAACTTGCCGATGCACCGTAAGGGAACCCACCGGGTGCGCTGGGTAGCCGCTATGTTGGCTCTGATCCACGGCGACCCCGGTGTCCTAACCACGAGATAGCGAAAATTATTGACTGACGAGAACTGTCTAAACGCAACCCGAAACCAGAAAATTACGTTAACTCAAACGGTAACGTTATTTTACAATCCGATAACGTAACGCAAACCGCAAACTGTTCTAATCAAAAACGAGAGCGCACACATCTAACCGAAACGCTAATTCTCGAGACGCGTTGACCGGTAACGTAGACGTAATTCGTAAAAACACCTCGCTGTTCTGCGGATGTGTCCTTGGGGCGGAAATTTCAAAGAAATCCCGTCACAATATATATAGTGATAGATGCACCGGAGGGGTTTTGGTATAAAAAGGGGCGGCCGTGCAGCAAGCGGGCATTCTGTTCTAGAAGCTGCAGCCGCTGCAACCAACCGAGGATTCCACCGAGCTGTCACTTGCAAGAGGGATCTACTTACCGACGGAGTGGCGAGATCACACTCATATTTTCACGGATTTGGACAGCTCGAAAGGGGTTTCGGGCCCCAGGGACCCCGGTTGGACTGGGACAGAATCGCCCAGTGTCGAGGGACTAGGAAATAGCAACAGGACGGGAAATTGACACCCAGAGAGACGGAACCGATAGCGTAGGAGAGAGTCAGGGGAGCCGAGTGCATCTTTGCGCGAGAGACGACAACATTAATCAGCTTACCGTGAGAGCTGTCGGACTCAGAACACTTTAATCCAGTTGGTCATCGATCCGTGAACGTCTTCCGGTCATTTTCATACATCACACTCCACTTTCGAGGTGGAGAAAACACGAAAACATGAGAAAACACTGAAATACTGTTTCGCACCGCGGAGCATGACACCCCCCTTGTAGCTCGTGCCGCGATTTGACGGAGACTAGCGATAAACAGCTGGGCGCCCGGGGCATCGATCACGTGAAGCGCCGATCGATAGACGCGGTTCTGAGCCGTTGCGCGCGCAACCCCATCTCTGGGCGGCGGGCGGCGACGACTACCGCAGGCGGTATTGCAGCACGTCGATAACAAGTTACCACGAAAATCGGGCAAATTCGTAGATTTCGGGAACTTCTCGTCACACAGACGGCGTTAGTGATCAGATCAATGAGTCAAGCGGCTTACCGAGACCCTAGGCGGCGCACACGAATGTAAATGCTCCGAAGAGCCTGGGAAAATAAGCAAATGTGTAAATCAGGAAAATGAGGGTCACGGCAGATTATTAGTATTAAGGGCTTACATACACTTGTAATTTTCAAAAAATCGTTTTTTTTTGTATTTTCTGAATATACATATTGTAACGGAACGGCTATACCCCCGACGAGTTTCTCCGAAAAGTCGTCACTATTCGGGGAATCTCGTCGCGGAGCCGAGTATTCGAGCTCTCCCCACTCCTCGCTTCGCGCGACGCCTCGATCATCGGAGGCAGCGAGCGTCACCTCACTCTTATTTCACAAATCCAACCGCACAGACGTGCCAATTCCTTAGCCTAACTACGCTCGTAGTGTGGTACACGGCACTGCGTCCGCCTACCACGCTATCTCTGAGCATAGCCCAGGCTCATCCGTTCCATGTAGCGTACAGGCCTCGATACTGCTTCGACACCTGTACGGTAGACGTCCTTTGTTTATTGTAATTAAGTTTTTGTAAATATTTCCTTGAGCCAGCCCAGCTTACTTAATTACAACTGTAAAATGTCTACCGTGATCTGTCTACCTTTCTCCTTCCTCAAAATATCGTTCGGTGATGATAAAGTCAATCGGACTCGAAGACCGCAGGGAATTAATTTTCTTATTCCGAAGATCGAGGCGAATGACTTCTGAGAACGCTCCAAAACACAATAAAATCATCCTCAGGTCCAGCACATGAACCCTATCGCTTCCCGATGGGGGGAATCACTCGTAATTTAGGATTTCGAGTATCCTAAATCGCGATTTCTATAAAATTTAATTTTATAGAAATCGCGAAACGTTTCAATATATTTGAGCATACACACTCAAAATTTTATGTCAATCAGACGAATATTTTCGAAGTTATAGACACATTTATGAAGGCGCGTTAGGGAGGCGTGTCTCACAGTCGGGGACCGGCGCGCCAGCTGTCTACCTGAGGCGCTGTCCCTTCTTTCCTTGTCTATCCTACTCTCTTTCCTTTGTCATTTTCTATTGTGTTTCTCAGTTGCCAAAATTTGAAAAGTAGTCGTCAGTCTCAGCAGAGAAGCCTAACAGTAAAGTCGTGTCAGTGTACTTGTGCCTTCGATAATATCGTGAAAATGAAGTCTAGCAGAGAACTTAGAAAATCAACGAAAGTGTACAAGTCAAGAGCGAAGAAACGAAAGAATGTTTTCAATCCGAAAACAGCTGAAACGGATGAGTCCAGTTTCAGTGCCTCTGCAAAAAAAATAAGAATGCAGGAGGAAATCTTGGTGCCGCGTGATCCGTCCGTTGAGTACCGAATTTTAAATTTTATTACTGTTTTCGCGGCCATCTCCGAATTTGTGCAGTGCAAAACCTGTAACGGAAATGTGAAATTTGAAACTGCTTCTGAACGAGGACTCGGGTTTAAAATTGTTTTGTTGTGCGATCAGTGTCCATCTCGTAGCATAAATTCTATTCCTTTTATCGAGCATTCTTATGAGATAAATCGGCGTTTTTTGTTTGTCATGAGAGTTCTTGGATTAGGGTTAAAAGGTGCTGCAAAATTTTGTGGATTAATGGACATGCCCGCTTTCCTAACACAGCCCACCTACGATTTAATTATGAAGAATATACATTCCTGTGTGAAAACAACAACCAACAGTACAGAAATTACATTGGAGACGGTGATTCTAAAACGTACTCCAGGATTTTGAAAGCTGCCCCATACGGTGATCAAGAAGTCGTGAAGAAAGAATGTATTTTACACGTACATGAAAGCTATAACCAACTGGTGTGGAAGATCTCTCCAAAAGTACTTCCAGCCGGATCAAAAACGGTGGAAATGGCTGCATATATAGCTGCTGGCATCTTCAATGAAGGGACAGCTGCCCTTTTATATTATATGAATGCAATGGGCGTCTCACTTGGGTCCAATGCGCATTCATATACAGATAAAGAAGATGCGCAGCGCATCAAGATCTCCGACCTGAGATCACACGAGAGCACCAGAGAGGGAAGAATGGCTCGCAGACAGCATCAAATCGAATTATTAGAAGCTGCCAACAATGCGAACGGATTATTATATGGCCCTGGAATAGATGACTCCATGTAAGTTGAAAAAAAAACAAAATTTACCACATGTAAAACGCTTTTGAAACTTTAAACGCGTTTTTCTCAAAACTATGTTTTCAAAATCGGTGATCAAGATTTCTCCAAAATGGCTGAACCGATCAGTCTCAAATTTTAACACAACCTTTTTAACTAGATTTTTTAGTAATTAATCGAAGATTTTTTTTCTCCGATAAATATTTTCCATTTTATACACAATTTAAGGCTTAAATTTTCGTTCAAAATCGAGTCTTTTATTTTGAGAAGCCGCCATTTTGTCAAAAATTATTTTTTCGCTAATTCCTTCGATTAAATACTAGATAATGTATTATATTAACGAAATTTATTTGGTTTTTTCATTTCAGATAATCCGGTCCAGAGATATCGTGATCACCGCAAAATTGGTTTTTTTTGCGGAGCTCTAGGAGATCGGCGATAGCAACATTCGCGATGATTATTTTTACAAATAAAAAATATGTTAATATATTATAAGGTTATTATAATATGTACACCAATTTTCAAATTAATAAATTGAATAGTCTGCGCGAAAAAAATTCTTGAAAATCCGTCTTTTTAAAGCCTTCTAACTGTATGTAAGCCCTTAAGGAATTAATTCGGCTATCAAAAACGACCATTGTTAATTAAATCGCTGTTTATTATGATAATTTTGAATGTTTTTCCGTTATTCATTGTTATTTTTGTAATCTTTGTTGTTAATCTATCCTACTTTTACCGACTACACCGTTTCTGACTCAACCGTTCTCTGCTCAGTTTATTTATTTTAAAACAAATTAATGTCAACGCCCGAACCACGTTACAATATATTTCTTTTTCGATTATTCCATTGATGTAAGCTGTTGTTATGTCCATTTGATGTATTTTCATTTTCAAACTTGCTGATAGACTTAGCAGAAAACGTACAACTCCGAGACGTGCAACTGGCGCAAAAGTGTCGTGATAACTGACGTCGGGTCGTTGAGTGAATCCTTTTGCCACAGCATGAGCTTTCCTTCTCTCGATACTTCCGTAGGATTTGTATTTATTCCTCAAGACGATCCTGCAACCAATAACATTACGATTTCTGGTCGGTCTATGATATTCCAGGTATCATTTTTTATTAGACATTCTATTTCATCTACGATCGTGTCTTTCCGCTCCTTTGCATTCAACCCAGTAAGTGCGTCCCCCCATGGTATTTCAGTTAATTGTACAACCCACTGACCTTCATCTGATTCAACAGCAACATTCCATTAATTATCTTCAACATGCTCATGAATCGCTATTGTTGGATCGTTAATTACTTCAATCATGTTGTATCTTTTTGCAGGGCGGCCTCTTTGTCCAATCAAAATCTTCGATGGTCTTCCAGGTCCTCGTTTCTGTATTGGCTCGCCGTGAATTTCGATACGAAGATTTCAGTCGTCGATTACCGCGTTGCCGTCGCAGTTCACCGCGTTCTCCTCGTCGTTCTCCGCGTCTTCTTCGTCGTCTGCTACTTCTTCGCGGAGATCAATATTGTTTTGGAATTCATACTCGAATAGCGGTTCAATAGATTTCGGTGATTCTCCCTCGATTATTTCAGGCTTTTCCGTTGAAAAATTCTTCTGTCGAAAATCGAGAAATTCTTTGCGAATCGCGAATCGCACATCTCGTGAGACGACAATGAAGTGCTATTCGGCAATCTTCTGTTCATTGGGAAACCAGACTCGATTCGCCTTCAATCTGTCATCGTAACTGTAAGAGCGAGAATACCAGTTCGAATGATCGCGCGAAAATAAACAAAGAAAGTGACCACCGTAGTAGTTACGACGTCGCGAAAATTAGAATAAGGGCGATCGGCGCCGAGCTCGCGCGGAACGAGAGCTAGATCGTCCTCTTTCTCCCTGGGACTCCGCAGAAGCAACTTCAACTTTTCATTCGTCCCTTTCTCGGCTCGGGAATAATTCGGTTATTCGCACGTCGTCGCGATTAACGAAACACCAAACTCCAATATTCGGGACTGGCCACCCCAGGATACGTGGTGGATAAGGACGACCGACGGACGAGGAAGCATCTGACGAAGATTTCCGACCCCAGGAAGAAAGGAGCCATCGAAGCGCAGCAATTACGATAAGACCCCCGAAAAATATCAAAGATGATGTAACGGCCCGTCTTCATATAAGAAGACGATTCGAATGAGAGAAAAGTATAGGTGACATTAGCGCAGTGGTTAGCGCTCTGACTAAGGAATGAACATTCCGGGTTCGAGTCCCGGAGATCACCATATCTTTTCTCTCTTCGAAACTTCGCCAATTCATCCGCACGACCATCCTACACACATCCCCGAATTCTCGGCCCAGCCGTTACATGGTGTCAGAAGTTTTCGGGCCCACGATCCCCAATTGCGCCTTTGTACCGACGGAGGCGTACAGATGACCCCGGCCTGGCACTGAAGAGCTGCACCGCGGGACTCAACACGGCCGAGGGAAGAGGTCCGACGATGGAGATAGGCTTCGCGAGATCTACGACGCTCCACTGCAATCGCGTAACAGGCTACCTGCTCTGCGCCTTGTACCGATGGAGCGCAGCGTCTCCCCTGCAATCGCGTAATCGGACACCCGCTCTGCCCAGTCGACGAGGACGTCGAGTTCACTAAGGGGGAGTGTGTAACGGCCCGTCTTCATATAAGAAGACGAATCGAATGAGAGAAAAGTATAGGTGACATTAGCGCAGTGGTTAGCGCTCTGACTAAGGAATGAACATTCCGGGTTCGAGTCCCGGAGATCACCATATCTTTTCTCTCTTCGAAACTTCGCCAATTCATCCGCACGACCATCCTACACACATCCCCGAATTTTCGGCACAGCCGTTACAATGAGTACACAGAACGAAATTACGAATTTTACTGCGCATGGTATTTCTCGCTGACGCGGATTATTTCTCTTGTGAAGATCACTTATTTTTATTTTATTAAATTGTTTTTCTGGAAAAAGCCGGATAATATATTATAAATGACGTACGCTCGAGGCGTAAAAGAAGAACTGAATTGCTAAGATTATTTGTTATTGACGACGAGATGCGATTGTGATAAATATCTCCTGTTGTATTAAATAAATTGGACGTTGTAGTAGCTTTTCCCAAGTAATTTAAAAAACAAGCTCTACAAAGCTAAAGTCCGGCGAGCTCTTCCCTTCATTTTCCCATGGGCGCCAAGCGCTTTCGCGCCGGGAAGAACTCGCGTTATTGAAGGACCAAGCTGCGTTTGCCGGACTAGCCGCAGCCGTCAAAATTGTAGAGTGGCGGGATTCATGAGTCGGCGATCTCGGGATGGTCGAATAATAAATAATAATTCACCTCGAACTCGAATCTGCGGGAATTAACAAAATGGTTTATTCGAATCGTTAACAAACAAGAGTAGTAAGGGGCAGGTATAGGGAGACGACACTTCCCCCTCCCCATACCTGCCCCTGTCTGGGCCCCTGGCGCCGGTGCTAGACAGAGGGAGGGGGAAGAGTGGGGGTAAATTCTCCGACTTCTGATTGGTCTAAAAATCCCCACTCCTCCCCACTCCTTCGAAAAAATTTTCCCTGTAATGTTTGAGAGGAGGTGGGAGTAATTAGCATAATTCCCCGAGATTTCATTGGTCTAAAAATCCCCACTCCTCCCCACTCCTTCGGAAAAATTTTCCCTGTAATGTTTGAGAGGAGGTGGGAGTAATTAGCATAATTCCCCGAGATTTCATTGGTCTAAAAATCCCCTCTCCTCCCCACTCTTTCGGGAAAATTTTCCCTGTAATGTTTGAGCGGTGGTGGGACTGATTAGCATAATTCCCCGAGCGTGGGTTGGTTGCTAGGTCCCCTCTACCCCAGCGCCCCACTCCTTCTGGAGAATTTTCCCTGTGTCGTCTTCTCCGAGCGCCGCGACTGCTGTGAGTGGGGGCGTCTAGCGTGGGCCTTGATTCCCCGAGCGCTGGTTGGCTGTTAAGCCCGTGGAGATGATTTCCCGCGCGCTGATTGGTCGGTTGAGATTTTGTCCACCGCGTCAGATTTTCGAGGTAAAATCGAGCGCGATCGTGCAGCAGCAGCCGTCGGTATTGTAGATTTTTAGCCTACGATCGGTAACTCACGATTTTCGATGGTAAGTTTACCTGTTGGGGGATGATGGTAAATATTTCCGGCCGGTAAGTCGTGAAATGAAAAGTCGAATTTTCTCGAAAAATAGATTTATTTTAAACACATGATATTGTATGTGCGAGTGTGTCAAAATATTACAATTGTTCAGACTGCGGTCGAGTGGTAGATTTTTGGAATGCTCAGGCGTGGTTTGGGCCGTGGTACACCGGACTCTGCGGATGGTGGCTCAGCAGTTTGTTGTATGCAGGTCTTGCATTCCCTCTTGGTCGGAAGATTGCCATCGATTTGCATGTATAGATCTGGCAAGTCCGTGTGATCTATGCAGAGTTGATACGATGCAACCTCGGGGTCCAGTTGAATATGTGCTGGTAGTTTATCCCAGAGAATAGGGATATAGTTGCCCCAGTGCTGTATCAGCAGTGGTTTGGGCACGTATGCGAGTTCCTCTCTCGTGAGTTCCCATGGATCTTTGCCGCAGTCGATGACGAGTATACCACTGATGACTTCCATCATGTTGTTGCAGTGTTACAGCTACTACAGTGCTTTCGAAAGTGTGTTTAATAGCCCAATGTGTGGCTGCTTTTATACCGGAGCCGGAGATGTTGGTGGGGGCGGGGGCGGGCGAGGAGGAGGAGAAGGATGGTGGCGCCGGCGGTGGTATTTTTATAAGTCACGACACGTAAATTTTTTCATTTTTATTCGGGTGTTTACAGATGGCACCCGAAACGGGCTGTACAGGTTTGTATACACGCTGTATTACACATATTACCAGCCCCTTCAAGCACATTGGATCGTCTATTTCTCGCATAACGTTTTTCGCGTTTAACATGTTTCAGTTTTTTGTAGTATCGTCGTACAATATTATCATTCTTCAGCTTATTTGCCGAAAATAGACGTAGAAACATAGCCAGGCTATAGCCCCGAGACATATAATCAAGAAACATAACACAGTACTCTCCACACACTCGAGACTTGATTGACTGTAGAGTTCTTGTATTCCACTCGTAGGTTGCGGTGTTTCGACGTATACGGTTATGGTGTTTGTTAACGAGAGGGAGTAGCCCGTAGCTGTCGAAGAAGATACCTCGGCCATTGTTGTCAACGTACACGGCAACCCAGTGCGTCCCCGGTTTGGTGTGATCGTCGGTATTGGCGACAATTGCAGCGGGTCTAGACCAGCGACTCGGGATACGATCCGCGGGAAATACTCCCTTCGTCTGTGCTGGGACGTGTTGTAGTGCTTTCAGTACCTCCAGACTGTTCATTATATACGCTCTCGGGTCCCTGGTGGGGACGACGTCGGCGCTGATGATGATGATGATGATGATGATGATGGTGTCCACCACTACGCGTGGCGGTCGGCGTTGACTGTCGTTTCGGCGGTGTCGGTGGCGGCGGCGGGGCTGAGCGTAGGGTCGTCGCGCGGAAAAGGGCGACTATTTCGTCGTCCGCGGGAACCGTGGCGTCACAGGTGTTTGCCGTGGCAGTGTTGACACCCTTAGCAGGTAGCTGTGATATATACCCCTGGCCCGCAGCGGCAATCTCCGACTCGCTGGGCATCGTGATGCGGACGGCTTTTTTATCTGTGTCATCTGGGCGGTTCTTCCGGGGTACCGCTCCAAGTGGTTCGGAATAAATTGGATTAGTCGTATCGACAAGCTGCGTTTGAAGAAAACGTTTTAGTTTTCCCACGTTATTTAATGCACATTTCACGTTATCCTCCCGTGCGACGCCGTGATAAATGCACCATGTGTCAAACGACGGCATTTTCTTGAAGCTCGGCCCCTCGAAATTCTCCAGGTTAATAATGTCTCGTCCAAGTATATTTTGTAGAATTTCGGCTTTTTGTGCTCCTCGCGTGTATATGCGAATGGCGTAGCGACACATGGCCCTCAGGTTAACGTAAACTTTCCACAATGGTGTATCACCGTCGACCCACTCGAGTCCATGATGGTAGCACGTCAGTTGATTATTACTGCCTCGTATTTCTTTCGGTAAATCACCAAAGCCGTATGGTGCTTCAACGACCCAATGGCCGATATTATCACCTTGTAGTGTTGTCACTGCAATCTCCTTAGGCAGGAACTCGCCTCCTTTCCCGTAAAGGGCTTGAATATCGACTATAGCGTCCATGATGAGAAGTAGCGATGAACTGTTGTCGAGCATACGTGTGTAGAGGCTCTTAAATACCATTCACGGGGTGAGTCGATTGCGCCCTCTCCGTAACATCTTGACAGCGGCGGCGGCGGTGGCGACGGTGGCGGCGGTGACGGCTGCGGCTGCGGCGGCGGCTATGGCGCCGGCTGCGACGATGGAGGGACGAGATTTTTATCTTTTCCGGTGCTTAGGCACTAAAATCGGTGATGACTTGACGGGCTGAATCAATTTCAATGACATTGTCGTATTCGGCGTAAACGACGCAGTTTAACGTTGAGCTGAGAGATTTACCGAAGCGTACTTCAATTCGCACGCTGCCGTGTCTCACGAGATTCCAGTGTGTGAAGCAGTTTGCCGATAAATCGGGCGTTAAGTCAAAGGCAAACAGACAATAGCCTTTAGCGTATTCTTCGCGGTTAATGTCCAATCCTTCGTTTTGAAAATGTATTCCTGTGCCGGAGAAGAGGGTGTGATAGCTCTGAACCCATGTGTCGTTACCGCCAAACTCTGGTTGAAGCGGTTTTCCCGGTATTTGTTGCCCGTCCACGTAGAGCGATAGATAATTTATCGATGTATGTTGGAAATTGAAGGGATTGAGTGTCTTGTCGCCGTTAAATGCCTTATTGTAGACAAAGCCGAGTATGATGCGTTTCGGCAGTTGTCCCAGTATCACATTATCCAGTGTATCACCGATAATTCCACTGTGCATGGTAAATGATTTAACTTCCACTCGTGTTATAGGATACTTTGCGGTTGTCTTTGCCAGAGTTTTCGCGTGTGCGATAAGCACACCAGGATTAATTTTCGCTCGACGTACCATCAGAGTCACATCGTTTATTTTAACTTTGTGCATAATTCCCTGTACTGGTGCTTCCATAAGACAAAAATCGTCTTTCGAGCGTACGAGGCGTAGACGCACTTCCACGCCGTTTAGTAGAAATTTATCCTGATTGAAAACATCACAGTGTAAATGTCCGATCATATCGAGGGTTTTACCGCCTTTAATATACTTCGACCTTAGCTCTTGGGCATTATTGAGTTTCATGCCGGGCAATGAGTCAAAGCCACCTGCGTCGTCGGCAATCCACAGGGCAGTCGTGAGATGCGATTGTTTTGCCGCAGGGCCGTAATTCAGCAATGTCTCAATGTAAGCCCTGTATGCGTAAGCATTATTGGGCGGTGCAACGAGTTTTTGATTGAAAAATACGTCGACCTGATTGAAGAGGCTGTGTAAAAAGTTATTAACAGGTGCTACTTTGTAGGGTGAGTCACCGTTTGCTAACACTTTGACTTTTACACAGAGCATTGTGTGGGCTAGGTCGAGGTATTCCTCGCCGTGGCCAGGTATAACGAATTCGATGGGTCCGTCGTCCGAGAGCGAAGAGACGGGTTTGTAGTGGACATACTGTGATGACTCGATGGACGTCTGTGTCGGTGGTATGGTGAATAAGTCGAGCTCCGACTTCATACATTCACACGAGTGTGAGTGTAGAAAAGACATGTTTAGCCGAAAATATCGGTGGGTCTTCGCCTTTTATTACTACTCCCGCGTTTTTTCTTCGTCACTCTCCCTTTCGCCGTCCTGCGGCTGGTGCTGCTGCTGCTGCTGCTCTTCTTCTTCTTCTTTCGCCTCTTCGTTGTCGCTGATGTTGCACTGCTTTTCCTTTTCGTCGCACGTTTTCTCGTTTTCGAGATACGCGCACGCGTACGACCCGTTAACGACTGCATCGCCCGCGTCGCGAACACGTTATTATACCCCGCGCCGTTCATGAGTAGAGCGATTTTCTCGTTAGCTTTTTGCTGTAAATTTCCACCCGATTCTGCGGCGCGTCGTTTGAGCGACTCCTTGAACGGTATATGATTCCCGCTCACATCCTCGATGACTTTTAGTCCGGTGCGTATAGCCTCTTTTCCAACGGCTTTAGCGCCTCTTGTTAACAGTGGGAGTACGCTCCTGAAGAGACCACCGAGGAAGCTGCCGATGCCGTGTCCTCGTTGATACGGTGCGCCGACAAACACATTGCCTATACGACTGCCGCCTCCGACTTGATTTTCGTAGTACGTCGTATAATGGGCCACCATTGCACGGGGCGCGAGCACGCGCTCACACGCGAGTCTACGCGAGCCGTTTAAAATGTAGCGTCAGGGTTAGCGT
This sequence comes from Pimpla rufipes, assembly GCA_963932165.1. NCBI lineage: Eukaryota > Metazoa > Arthropoda > Insecta > Hymenoptera > Ichneumonidae > Pimpla > Pimpla rufipes. The sequence goes on from OZ010639.1 coordinate 2,391,420, forward strand.
CCCGTACTCGAATGTGATTGGTTTGCCGAGGTGATCTCTTATATCTATTTCGAGTGTGCGAAAACAGCTGTTGAGTAGTGGTATGTAATTTGGAGGTGAAAAATATTTCACTTGTGTCGAACCATACGTATAATGTGTTGTATCCAAATTTACTATACGTAATAGAGCGGCCTGAGTATCACCGACTGTATAGGGTATACAGAGGTCCGTGTAGACAAAGAGCTGTTCAGGTAGAGCTCTAGAGATGCACGCGGGTATTTCTGCCACGCGTTGACGTCCTCGGACGAATCGTATGTACGAGTGTTCGTCGACTGTCCAGTCATATTGCACTGGGTCTATATTGAAGCCCAGTACACGCCGAACCTTCTCGCTCATGCGTAGCGCATTGGTCATTACTAATTTTGAACTGCACTTTTCCGTCCAGGTTGCACCCTCAATAGCCATGTAACCATTTGCCGTTTCAGCAGCGACAATTTTTATACCGTTCTCCCGTAGGCCCGGCACATTATTTATCTTTGTCGTAAGTTCCTCGTGACTTTTGTATACGCCATGCGGTATTTGACCGGTCTCGAGTTCTTCTTCTTCTTCCTCTTTAGTACAAGGGTTCCATGCAAGGTCCGTGTCCGTGCGTTGTAAATGCATCATTGTACAGGGCACATGTATTTCCGATAAACCCACGGCCCATTGACCATTTAATTGTATTTCACGAGGTAGTTGTGTGATAAAATGTGTTGTCGTATTCTCGGGATAGTATTGCATACTACTATTACTCGGTAACACGAGCAAAAAGTTTTCGTCGTTGTACATAATGACGGTTGCGGCGGCGGCGGCGGCGGCGGGGGTGACGACTGGTGGCCTAGAGCGTGCGCCCCCGGCGTTTGTCAGGTGTCGATGGTGTAGGCGTTGGACGCAGGTATCCAGGAGTTAAATTTCGAGGGATAGCCAACCCAGCTGACGAAAAGTTGTTTCTTCGCGCCTCGTCCTTTGGTCCGTAAGATACGATCGATTTTAAAATCTTGATCTGCAGTCAGGCGTTTCTCGTGCACAGGTGTTATTTCCTCGGTGTAGAAGAATCCATCGATTAATTCTCCCTCGAGATCCCGTAGCTCGTAAATTTGTATTCCTTGACGGGTCGTGACTTTGTCGATTCGAAAAATTTCTTCACTCCAATTTCGCTCGTAACCCTTCTCAAAGGTGCCTTTTGTTCGACTAATCCTCACGTAATTGCCGCGGTTGTATTTAACCTTAGTGTGACGTCTTTTTTCTCGTTGCTTCACCGCCGCGTTTGTCATATTCTCCAGTGCGACATTCGCATTGTATAGCGTCACAGCAGCCGGTTGCATCTTAATTGACGAGTGTCTTGCGTGATTATAGGCATAAGTAAATTTTTGTAATACATCGATGTATCGTCGTGTATTTCGATGTGTGAAGTAGCGCCACATTCGTTCTTTCAGTGTGCGATTAAATCGTTCGACAATTGCGGCTTTTATATCGGGATTACGTGTAACTCGAAAACGAATTTCGACTTTTTGTAGAAAAGCCTGTAATTCTTTGCCGACAAATTCTTTGCCTTTGTCGGTCTGCAGGTATACGGGTAAGCGACCCTCGCTGCGTTCGAAAATTCGTTTAAATGCCTCGGTGACAGAGTGCACAGTTTTATCCGGTAGCGGTTCGACCCATGCAAATTTGCTTAGCACATCAATGACCGTGAGTAGGTAAGCGACATTATCGTTATAATTTTTTATCGATCGCACATCCACGAGATCGGCTTCCCAAACATCGTCTATATTGTCGACATTATAGTGAAGTCGTGGGAATTGTCGTCTCACGGGTTTATGTAGTGTATAGGCGTCTTGTTGGCTCAACCAGTCATAAACATTGATTGGTTTATTTTTTTTAATACTTATTAGATGCCGTGCACCGGAGTAACTCGCAGGATGCACGGGATCGTAATATGAGTTTTCGAATTTCATATTGCACACGAGCGCGCGCGCGCGTATTTACGCTCGAAGCCAATAATCAAATCCGGGGCGAGATCGTGTTCTTTTCCCCGTGATAGAAGTTTCGAGAATACGTTTTGCACCAGCGGTAATTCGTCGATCTGTAGGTGTAACAGGTTTCTGCCTCCTCCTTGCTGCCCTAAACGGTGTCGAACTCGCCACAGGTATCTCTCGAGGATCGGGGTCGGCAGCAGCAGCAGCAGCAGCAGCAGCAGGTATGGTCACTTTTCTTCGACGGTGTTTACGGCTGATCGATGGTTCGTACCACTGTCGCACCCGCTTATTTTTCGATCTTTTTGCACTGGGTTCGTAGTTCTCTTCAGCGTCGTCGTCGTCGTCGTCTTCGTCGCTGGCATCGTTGTTATAATGCGTTGAATCGTTTCTTCGACGTTTTACACCGGCAATAGTAGCAGCATCACCAGCAGCAGCAGCAGCACTCCGGCCACCAATAGCCCATAATTCATTATTTCCGACAAATTCATGTGGTACAGCACATTCTCGAAGGCTCCGAATAAACTGACGCCTGCCGTTGGCTTTGAAACCTTTCCTCTCACGTGTTGCGTCATTAACAAGATCGAGAATGTTCGAATTGTGAATGAGCACTCCGTCAATAGTCACACGTCCCTCGTTGTCCCAGCTGACTCGTTGTGACACACGCGGTGAATTACGCATATATAGCAGTAAAGCATGAGCTCTACGTTGATGTTGTGCCGGTACGCTGTTCACAATATTAGTCACGTTGAAATCGTGATTTTCCGGTTGCGATGACGATGCTGCTGCTGCTGCTATTGCTTTTACTCCAGGTAACGATGGATCTGGTGGTCCATTCCGTGTCTCAACGAGATACAAATATCGTTGTAGAACTTGTAGATATGCTTTCCATTTGGCGCCATCATCAGGATATTTTCCCGAGTTTAAGATACTCGCAAGTTCACCATCAAGTCGTGATATAGGATTGCCCGGAGTCTGTGCGGATTTTTGAACGCCGCCGCCGCCACCGCCGATCATTGGCTCGTTCACCGCTGTCGGCGGCGGCGCCACCACCACCTCCTCCGCCGGTACTAAAATCATTTTCTTTGCGTGTTCCATTGTTAATTTTTTAGCCACTTCAACCACCACCACCACCACCGTTGCCGCCAAACAGTCTACTAAACAGGCCCGTGATAATGGGTGCTAATAAAAGGGGCAAAAATGCGCCACATCCTTTTTGCATCATAATACGTTTTTTCAAGCGCCAGTTAAATCTTCGTCGTTTACGAGCGCCACTAACGCCATCTACGCGTCTTTTTCCGCCACCATTCTGATTTTCCCTGTTTCGTCGTCGTCGGGAGTCCACGTGTCGTAGTGGTGGCGCTAGTTGTCGCAACACGTGTTTAAATCGTCCCAAACGTTTTTTTGCCGCTGGTTTCAACTCCACCACATCATGTAGTACGTTTAACGCGCATTCACAAATACACTTGACTAGCGATTCATCGGACGTGCGTAGTAGGGCTTTTTGTTGTGCTCTATTCGCATGGCATAGAGCGTTGAGTAGAGCCGCGTGGCGTTGACCGATCGGCAGCCGTGCAGGCCACTGCCGATTTCCACCGCGCTTCTTTACCATCGCTCGATGCTGCTGCTGCTGCCTCGCCATGTTGTCTGCACGATGTTTGCGCATTGCCGACGATCGAGCTACTACCACAATAGACATAACCGCAAAGCTCTAAATACGCCGTGAATAACGCGTCGTCATCTGCGTGATCGTTTATTTTTCGGCACGTATACTTGCATTTGTGCGTCGTCGGGAAATATTGTCGTACGGCAACGGCAAATATCCGGTGTCGACTGCTTCAGATCGAGAAGAAGGTAGCCGTGCGGTTGTGCTGTTGCGTCATGATACGCCTCCGAGAGAAATCGTGGATCTTCGGGATAAACTTGTCGCGCGAGATGCTGTATTTGTGCACGATCTCGGGGATTTTTAAAAATAACTATATAATTTGCGTTTAGCGAAATATCTCGTTGTCCGTGGCCTTGATGGAAAATATTCTGTGTTATAAAAATAACACTGATATTTTTATGATGACTGCCTTTTGTGAATAAATCGACGATTGTGTTGTTGGATGACTCACGCATCAAATCGTCGATAATGACTAGCTTCGCGGCGTCATTGTCATGAGAATAATCCTCCGGTTGCGGTAATCCCTCGTGAAATTCGATTTTCGGTGTGGTCGCCGTAGAGCCTCGATTAAACAATGCCTCGGTGTCACGGTCAAGATTATCCCCGTAATAAAAAAGAATACGCGCAAAACGGGTGTCACTCATTGCCTCGAGGTTACGTAGAAATCGTCGAACGAAAACTGTTTTACCACAACCGGTTGGGCCACAGATTAACGAAGTCCATGGATGTTTCCAACGAACGTCCATTTTCGACGATCGATCGATCGAGCGCGCGCGCGCGTGCGATTTACCGACAGACGGTCACTATTACCTGCTACGCTGGCTCACTCGGGCCCCCCAACGACAAGCTGTTCCCCGGCGGCGGCGGCGGCGGCGGCGCGTCGGACACACGTCGTTATAAGCTTATACGACGTGTGCGCGGCCGGGCGCGGTGGTCCAGCTTATATACGCGAGCGCGCGCGCGCGGGCCCTCGTTCGCTCCAATCAGCTGGAGGAGCGAGCGAGCGAGGGCGATAAGCCTGTATACTGCGCTCCCCCACCATCATCGCTTTCAGCAGTCCCAGCAGCAGCAGCAGCAGCAGCCCCAGCAGCACCAGCAGCAGCAGCAGCAACAGTATCAGATACTTACCTTTCTCTCTCTCTCTCTCTCTCTCGCGCGCGCGCGCACGTGCTCTCGTTCATAATGCCCAACGGCGCAGCTGGCTTCGCTGTAGCGCGGACGCAGGCGATCCGAATATTAAAAATTAACGCTGGGAAGGAAAGTAATGTTGGTAAAAACGTGAAATATTAAAAAAAAATTTTATTTAAAAACATTATGGTAGATGAGATGGTGGAGAGGTGCGGAGGAGAAGGAGATACAAGTAAATAATATTTATTCAAGGTAAAAACTTTTATATATTTATTTCATTTTTTTCTATTTTCCCACAACATGTTGTGGGAAAATAGGCGATTCACACACACATCCATACATATCTAATATACATATAAAAATACAATTTCGCAGCTTCACACGCTCACGCAAACTCATACACATATAATGTTTAACATCTATAACAATATAAAACTAATTTAAAACTTAATATTAAAAATTCTTATATATATATATATATATGTTCAGACAACAACGACAATAACGACAACGACGACGAGGACGACGAGGATGAGCCTAATAACGGGGTAGTCGGCGCTAGTCTTTATACCCGAACGGTAGCGATAGCGCGTGCGTGACATGACGACGTTTCCGACACACGACTCGACAGGTTTTTGTCTCTTTTCGGGTTATCACGTTGTGAAGGACCGTTCTCTGAATTGATGAGCAATTCAGCATTATAGCCTCGTGGTTTTCCTCCGGTAAATCCGACTCAATCATTTCTCTGATGGAGCGGAAGTTTACCTTTAGAGAATTTCCGTAATTCAGAGACAGGCCCTTCACCTTACACTCGGTTTTTATAACCTTCTCGGGATTAGCTGCGTTTACGACTTCGTACCCGTAAAACTTCGGGCCTCTACGAGCGAGCGAGGCAAACATAAATTGTCGGCGTTGTCGATAGCCACTACCGAACGATTACTGTCGATCTTCTCAGCCAAACCACCCGCACCCGTGATCGTGTCGACATACGTTACGGTGAAAACCAACGTATCGTACACCGACAGGATTCGAGCGCTCTGGTTGACGCTGCACAAGAGCTCCCACAATTGCGAAGATTCGAATCGCCATATGGGCCTCAACGACAGCCCCGCGATACCGTCGGTCATCCCCTCGGCCATAAACCCCACGCCTATAAGGTCATTCGACGAGCGTCCCGAAATAAAATGCGCGTGGATGTCTCGAATCGCGTTGTGTATCCACGAGATTGGATTGATACCGGTCGGTGGTGAAGCCAGCACGACATCGGTCTGCACGCACGTCGTCTTAAATCGCGGTGAAACACGGAACCGCGGCTCGCCTAAAATTTTAAAACGATATCCAGCGGCCGCGACAACGTCGTTATCGTCAACGACTCCCGCGCTATCTCTACCGACCGGGACTCTAAGACGCGCACCGCCGTTGTCAGGCTCATCGACGTTGTCACCGTCGTCGTTTTCGCCATCATTGTCGTCGCTGTCGTCAACTCGATTTATTAAACCTAAATTAAATCTACTAGGACCCGCATGGCCTCCGCCGCCGCCTACTTGAAAATTTCTCTGCTCGCTTACCGGTTGGCGTACGGCGGCCTCCGTCTCGGCGATCCAGGCCTCTGTTGCCAGCGGTGATGACGATGATGATGATGACGATGAAGATGACACCGCTGTCGCTGCCGTTATTCCCGATGGCGATCCTGGAGCTGGCGCAGGAGACTGTACAAGTGCAGCCGCTCCGTCTGCACCCGATTCTCCCGCGCCTGCTGCTCCGCCACCGCTTGCCGCAACGCCGCGACCTGCTGAAATGCACAGCCCCGAATTATTATTCACTCCTCGGGAAAGTCGCGAAACGACTCCAAAAAGCGGACAACAACGAGGTCATCGTTCTTGTCGTACGAGTCCGACCCCTCGCCGACTTGTCCGTAAGAATCGTGCCAGTCTAGACGGGTAATACGCATGTATGGTCGCCAGTCTGGCACGAGATCTACGGACTCGTCGATGTTGCCACGTTCATCGGAGTCCGAGGTCGAGGGAGCGTTAGACGGCGGGTTAGGGCTGTTGGGAGCGGGTTCGACAGGATTGTCAAGATGGGTTGACAAGGCCTGGTTATTTACCAATAACGGGCCATCCTGGTCGCCTGCTCCACCCTGCTGTTGTTGTTGTTGTTGCTGCTCGCGTTCTCCGTCCCGCGCTACCCCCAACCACGATCGTACACCTAGGGTTTAACGCAATCGCAAGTTAAACCGGTACGCTCGTGTATATATATATATATATTTTACATAAATAACAATTTTAACTCACGCTCTGCTCTGCTCGGCTGGTCTTGAGGCACGTTCATCAGCTCGCCCATGACGACAGTTTCGTCGTCGCTGTTCCCGCTGTTGTCATCGTTGCCAGGGCTGGACATTCGGTCGTCCGGCTCCGTCGCGCTGTCGCTGATCTCAGCCTCCGGAACCGTCGCCTCATTGTCCATGTTGACGCTCGCTGCGGGCTCACCCGGAACACGCTGCTCCACACCGTCAGCGTCGGTGCTGCTGCTGACCACTCCCACGACAGCCACGACGTTCGGTACCCCGGCGACATCCTCCACTGGCTCCGCGACGATGAGCTGTCGCTCTCCGGGAACCTGCTGTTCCTCGTCGTCGCTGTCGCCGACGAACAGGTCCGCCGCTTCGGCGCTGTCGAAACCCGAATCCTCCACGTCCGCGGTTATGTCGCTGTCGGTGTCGCTGTCGCTCTCGTCCAGGACCCATATGCCGTTCGCGTCCTGCTCGTAAAACTGGAGCCGCGCCTGCAGGTGCCGCGGAGCCTCGTCGTCGTCGTCGTTGTCGGCCTCGATCGGCTCGGGATCAGGCGACGCAGGGCTATCATAAATAGGCGCGCGCCTAACCACCACGACGGGCTCCAGGTGCACCGGCTCGGGTGACGCGGGGCCAGCGTTATCAGCCGAGGGTGCTGCGTCGACCACCATGCCCTCGGGACGCTCTTGCACAGCTTCTGCCTCGTCGACCGCGTCGTTGTCGTCGTCGCCGTCGTCGTCGTCGTCGTTGACGGGCCTGTCGCCGGTGTTGACAGCAACGGCCACGTCCTCCTCCTCCTCCTCCTCCTCCTCCTCCTCCTCCTCCAACGAGGAATCGAGCGCGGGGCTAAATAGCGCGCGCGTCGCTTCGTCCTCACACCCGAGAAGCGCTCTCGCGATGGGCCAAAAGTGCAGGTTGCGCTCGCGCAAAACCTGGCACGCGATGACAACCGCGTACGCCGACGCCTCAAACGCGCCATGCTCGTGCGCCCGAGCGATAACCCTTAAGGGTAGACGGCGCAAAATGGAGCGCAACTCATGCCGAGCGGCGCCGAGGCTCATAGCGCGTACGGCCGTCGCCCAACGCGTCGTGCACCGCCGAGCAATCACCGCACTCCTAATTTTAACTAAATTGGCCGTTTTAAGGATGGCCTTAATGAGGTCGCGAGCCCGGTCACACTGCATTTTTAAAAATGTGTCGCTTCACACACACACAAACACACACACAAGTTGCTGCTGCTGCTGCTGCGGTTGTCCTCGCTTGACGTCACAAACACACAAGTTTCGAAGTTTGCTGCTGCTGTGGCTGTCCTCGCTTCACGTCACAAGCACAAGTTTCGGCGAAGACGACACGAACAATTTTCGCAAACGCGCACTTGCGATACAGTCACACACACACACACGGAAGTCGACGTTAGACTGCACGATGCGCGGCGAAGTGTCACTAGTGACGTCTGAAGACAGATTAAACAGACTCTGTCTTTCCAAATTCAGTATACTTTTAACCACACCTCCCGTAACCAGATTTGGTGTCGCAAATGAGGTGGAAGGAGACTAAAACTATCTTTGGAAGGTAAACATTGGCCAAAGCTCTAAGCCAATGCCCGGGAGGGATCTTTTGACTCATCGAAAACGGCAAGACAGACGGTCAGCAAAATACTGCGATGACCTTGGCGTTGCATACCCTTGTAAAAAAAAGTTCGAACACCCGCAATAAGCATAAAAACAATACAGCATCTCGCGGAGATGTCCTAAAAGATCGACAGCGACCCTCGACCGAGCCATCGATACTTTTCCCATAGCCAGCCCTCCGTACTACCATCCGGAAAACCCTTCGCCGCTCGACCGTCTATACAGGTAGCCGCGGCGGCACGCCAACACCTTGACGTAGACAATGACACGACCCGCGACAGCCGGTTAGCGACACCATCACCCCCTCAAACAGACCACCGTAAAGCTCTTTCGCAGCGATAGCTATCAATTACAATTTTTATTACCGCCGGGCCTACACTATTTTATCTTTAATTTATATAACAGTGGGACTGCGGCGCGTCAAACCACTGCCTCGTCGCAACAGACGACGATAGCTATCTTTCCCTCGGCTAGACAACGATTTACTGCCGTTCGAAATTCTTACGACTGAGAAGGGAAATCACACACACACCCGCCGGACCACCCTGAAATATCTGTTAGCAAACAATCTGGCGCTTCTTACACACATCTGGTGAATCCAGCGCTATATGTACACCTGTACACAGCAGCTAACCGGTATCACCCCCACCTTTTGACAGCACGTGTGATATTTCGAGGGTCTAGGCCACCGTGAAGCGCATATATAAACACCCCTACGACAGTAGAAAGCGGCAGTCGGCCCGTGACTTCAGTAAAGACCGTTTACGCGATATTACGCAGTCTTTTATCCTCGACGCTTCACCGCACGGTCTATTGTTCAACATGAGCCAGGCTATCACATCCGAAAATCAGCGTGACAGCGATCTGCAACCTTCAACCATGTACCGCGTGCTGTCGGACATCGAAAAGAAACGCCTCGAAGGACCCCTAATTCTCGGAACTACGTACGGACTCAACCAGTCCGAGACGAAGAGGGTGAGCGTCGGCCTACAGCCGCGAGCCGATGGAAGTATACATCCGATCGTAAAACTGCAGAACAATAACACGACTGGTGGTATTGTTTTCGAGGCTAAGGATTGGACTCTACTGCAAGCGCATCTTCCCGATTTATCGAAGTATTTTGCCGATGGGCAAAAGGTCGTCTGGGGATCGGGCTGGCGTACTCCGGCACCGATATACATCGCGGACTGCGAGATACTCTTCACGACAAGTTACGGGTCGAAATCTATTGTGTTTGATCGCCGTGTTGAAGAAACACCCGTTGATGAGGTGACCGAGAGTCAGCTGGAACCCGAGCAACCACCGAAGAAGAAACGCAAGAATTATTCACCCGCTGTGGTGATGCAGAAACCATCGTACGACGGGCTGCTGCAGATAATGGTGTGCACCGACGAGCGCTTCAGACGACTTCAAAGGAACACCGCACATGTTCAGAAGTGCGTCGAAGTACTTTGCTCCGAATTACTGCTGCATATTCCGGCTAACGAAACACACGAGAAAATCAACGAACAACGCGTCAAAGAATTGATAAAAAATAATTTCAAATCTTTGAAAGACGCCGTACAGCATCGCATGGATGCTGAATTTGTCGAACTCACGTTCGGCATCGTGTTCCTCGAGCTCACCGTATTGTGCACCGCGTTTATCACACACGAGCTGCGGAAAGTACTTGCGGTGAAAAATCAGGAGACAACCCAATGAAGACAAACCCTGTAAATATGAGTGTTCTGTGTCTGTTTATAAGCGAAGCCCCCGCGACAATCTATATAATTTCTCATTTGTATCATACAACGACGGCAGTCATAATCATCATCATCGTATCATATTGTAATTACCTATAAGATGTACTTTAATTTTAATACTTTGGCTCTTTTCGTGACAATCGTGTATCTGTAAACTTCTCTGTCTTCGTGTACAACGGTCTAATAAAATTACTTATGTGAAAATCTAATTTTATTTCACGACTTACCTTCCCGAACAAAATTACCATCAACCACTCAGCGAAAACCGGCAGGAAAATTCTGTTTCACCATTTGTAATACTTATCCACCTGGAAAACTTACCATCGAAAATCGTGAGTTACCGATCGTAGGCTAAAAATCTACAATACCGACGGCTGCTGCTGCACGATCGCGCTCGATTTTACCTCGAAAATCTGACGCGGTGGACAAAATCTCAACCGACCAATCAGCGCGCGGGAAATCATCTCCACGGGCTTAACAGCCAACCAGCGCTCGGGGAATCAAGGCCCACGCCAGACGCCCCACTCACAGCCGTCGCGGCGCTTGGAGAAGACGACACAGGGAAAATTCTCCCGAAGGAGTGGGGCGCTGGGGAAGAGGGGACCTAGCAACCAACCCACGCTCGGGGAATTATGCTAATCAGTCCCACCACCGCTCAAACATTACAGGGAAAATTTTCTCGAAAGAGTGGGGAGGAGAGGGGATTTTTAGACCAATGAAATCTCGGGGAATTATGCTAATTACTCCCACCTCCTCTCAAACATTACAGGGAAAATTTTTCCGAAGGAGTGGGGATTTTTAGACCAATCAGAACTCGGAGAATTTACCCCCACGCTTCCCCCTCCCTCTGTCTAGCACCGGTGCCAGGGGAGCTCGGGGAATCAAGGCCCACGCCAGACGCCCCCACTCACAGCCGTCGCGGCGCTCAGAGAAGACGACACAGGGAAAATTCTCCCGAAGGAGTGGGGCGCTGGGGAAGAGGGGACCTAGCAACCAACCCACGCTCGGGGAATTATGCTAATCAGTCCCACCACCGCTCCAACATTACAGGGAAAATTTTCCCGAAAGAGTGGGGAGGAGAGGGGATTTTTAGACCAATGAAATCTCGGGGAATTATGCTAATTACTCCCACCTCCTCTCAAACATTACAGGGAAAATTTTTCCGAAGGAGTGGGGAGGAGTGGGGATTTTTAGACCAATCAGAACTCGGAGAATTTACCCCCACTCTTCCCCCTCCCTCTGTCTAGCACCGGCGCCAGGGGCCCAGACAGGGGCAGGTATGGGGAGGGGGAAGTGTCGTCTCCCTATACCTGCCCCTTACTACTAACAAGTAAAATCAGAGAAATTAAGACTCCCGCAATTGCATGTGGTTGTACAAAATATAAATTACTACAGTCTCCGTTGTTCGGCGACGAAACGTACACGCCGGACCCACAAGGTCTCGTGTCACCGCGCACGCCGCGGCCCTCGCCACACACACACTCACACGCTCACACTCGCGGCGGAACGGGAGACGATCGCGAAAAACGGACAAGTGAAACAAACAGATAGAACATAGAACAGAAAAATATAAAAGCGCATCGTCCCCGTTCTTTCACACCGATTCTACTGTTTTACGTCCCGACCGGTAACAAAATATACCAGCCGAGACGGGCGACTTCCCGCGACCGTACGACCGTTCGCGTGGTCGTCTTCACGCGCGCGATTTACCGCAGGACCGCCCGGTCGCGCAGGCCTCTCCCGGCGTGTCTCGCGCTGTCCCGGCTGTCTAATTTTCCAATCCCGAACCTCGTGGGCGGGATGCGGAAATCGGCGCCCGGGCGCGAGGGTCTCAGCGCGGCGGACGACGTGCGAGAGACCTGTCGACACGGCCGTCGCGTACCTTCGCTTCGTTTTTATATTATTATTTACCGCGGGCTTTGCAGGACCCGCGGTGGCGGTTGGTCAGAAGGACCAGAAAAGGGACGACAAACCAATAAATATTAACGTGACGCCGCGCGGCGGGGCTCACCCATCGCTACAAGATCTTCCGACGTCGAGTTCAACGTCCGCGGGATGTTCGGCGGGAAGTCGCTGTCGTTGGTCCAATTTCGGGCTCCTGTCGCTACGCTCGGGCTTCACGTGTGCTCGCCCCAGCTCGTCGCTCGACGATTCCTCGGGAAGTGCCCCGAGGTCTCGCTCGCACGCACGCACGGCTCGAATAATCCCCTCTCCGCCTAATTGCGCTGACCGGCAAGCAGGCGGCCAACTCTGCCCTGCCGGGCAGCCGTTCGATCTTGGCGACAAAGATCGCTCGCGCCACAGTCGGCTTGAGCGGCGCGAGATACGGACGACTCCGCTTCCCTAGGCGGCGGCGGCGGCAGCGGGAAGTTTGATTACGCCGAGCGTTCAGGGGCGTAGCGACAAGGCTGCGGCGGCGTTCCAGCGTTGTTCTCCCTCCCGCGCAGACTCATCGGTACGGGTTCACCCCGGCGACGGCGTCAATTCCCGGCGAAATGATAAAATAATCGGGAAAATAAAATAAAAGTTACGGAAAAATAAATATTTAATAAATTATGGCCCTGCGGATCGGTCGTGGAGTCGTCGAGCGTCTGAGCTGGGCGTTGGTTTAAAGGCACGGAATTTTCCCGTGTTACAATGTAATGACGTTTGATCAAACGCTGAATGAATATTCTGCTTTTTTCATGAATTGTTGTTCAATTTGTTATTGTTTTTGTGTTTATTTAACGAGCTCCATACAAATTAGAATTGTTTTCCGAGTGAAAATATCTGACATGTTACATAACCATCGAATGAACATATCATTCCGCGTACATGGAACTTTCCTTTTCCTGGACTTTTGTCCAATGTGTAGGCTTCTTCTCTAAAAATCCTGAAGTGTTTGGCGTCTGGTCGCTTGCCGTACAGCACTTCAAATGGCGTCTTTTCGTTGAGAGATCTTGTGACACACCTATCTCATATAATTCGCTGTAGCAATCGCTTCTGCCCAAAAAGATTTAGGAAGGCCAGATTGAATAATCATACATCTAACCGTTTCAATGAGAGTACGATTTTTCCTTTCAGCAATTCCATTCAGTCTTTAAGAATTCGTCGAACTCCTTGCTGCAGCATTCCTTTGCATTGGCCGATTGTATACACATTATGGATCTTTCGGTTTGCTTCTAGATCATGCTTTTGAAATCCTTGAAAACCCTGAAGATGCCGCTTTTATTTTGAAAAAAACGAACATCACACCACCGTGAGTGGTCATCAATAAAGGTCGCGAAGTATCGTGCTTTTCCTCTCGATGCCACACGACTAGGACCCCAAATATTTGCGTGGATGAGATCCAATAATTCCAAGATTCTTTTGGATTGCTTCGGAAATGGCGTGGCTGTGATTTTTCCCTGCGAACACGTTGAACACCGTAATAACGACTCGTTATTTTTCGAATACATCCCGATCACCGTTTCCTTCTTGTTCATTTCCAAAAGATCGTTTTTATTCAGATGTCAAAATCGATAGTGCCAAGTTGTTAGATTTGTCCTCAAGTCTTCGGTCGATGAGTTGCAGGCTTGTTCTACTGTATTTCTGATATAATACAAGTTACCGACGCGGTCAGCAATCATCTTGATTTTTCGTTCTTTGTCTTCTACAACAGCGAGGTCTTTCTTGAAAATAACGAGATTATCCTTGTCTGTTATTTTTCGCGACAGACATGAGATTCGTTCTGAGATCAGGTACGTACAACGTATTCTCCAGATTCACGTTTTTACTTGCCTTTCCATCCCAGGTCTTAATTCGTACGGAACTTTTGGCTTTCACTTCTGTCGAGGCGTTGCTTGCTAGACTGAGATTTTTGTGTTTCGATCTCGTCAATTCGCTGAAAGACTTCTCGTTGGTGCAGAAGTGTGAAGTACAACCACTATCTAAGCACCACGTATCTCTTTTCTCGGTAGATTCAGCACGCAGTGCAGTATTGGTGTCCGCAGAGGCAAGAAAACTTACATCTTCAGCTATTGATGTCTTTTCTTTCTTTTCAGGACAATCCACAGCTTTATGACTAATTTACCTGCACTTGTGACACTTATATTTAAACTTTTCGTTGGTCTCCGAATATTTTTCGAACTTCTTCTTTTGTTTGTGCACGAACATGGCGTTGGGATCTCCTTCCTTGGATTTTTCTTTCCTGGAGTTCACTTCGTCCAGTATTTTTATTTTTTATACCTCGGGATCCGGAAGATGATCTCGCGATTGAATAGCACATCGGAAATGATCATAACTGTCAGGCAGATTGTTCAGAAATATTATAGCCTGTTGTTCATCTCCGATAATGAAATCCAAACCTGACAGTTGACTGATAACATAAAAAAACTATTTCATGTGCTCCGAAACGTTGTGATTTTCTTCCATGCGAAGAGTCGTTCTTCTTCCAGAGAGCAGCTTTCCTGGCAGGTCCTCCCGATTCAAAGATCGACTCCAATTTCAGCCATACATCCCGCGAGTGCTTACTTGCTTTAATTCCGCGTCTCCGATAGTCAGATACAGATCTGCTCTTGCCTTCTCGTCCTCTTCTATCCAAGCTTCCACTGCAGTTTGCAGTTGCATTTTTCTTTCATTCACGTACGCCGAAGTTTTATATTTCGTCAAAATCCCCTGAACTCTTGTTAAAACTAATTACGATACGTGTGTTAACGAAACGGGGAAGAGGACGAATTCCCGTTCGTTGTCGATGTAAGGGCGTAGCGGGAATATTTGCGGGTCGAGCGTCAATTATTCGGATACAGGTAAATTATAGTATTTATTCGGCTTGATCGGCCGTCTCGCCGTCTCGCCCGCAGTTTAACAAAAATAAACAGGAAAACAGTATCTCGTAACACCAAAGTAAATTATCGGAGTTTTCTAGTCCAAGTTACACCCACGTGACCCCGTGCACCCGTTGTGGCGCGCGCACACTCGCCTCCACGCTCTCGCACACTCTCGTTCGTACGTACTCGCTCCAATCGCACTCCGCTCCGAATCTCGCTCGCTCCGTATCTCGCTTACTCCGCACTTGACTCTGTCGCCCTATCGTACGACCGTTCTCGAGCTCGCTCACGCTCCAACTCCCGAATCGCTCCGCGGCGCGGGATTTCTTACCCCCCGCCACGCCTCGTAACCCTAGCGGTTCCATCTCTCTCACGCTCTCACTCCCCTACCACGCACACCGAGATACGCGGACGCTTCTCGACGCTAACACGTGGAAGTTAAGAAACTTCCACGTGTCGTAATTAGTTTTCGTTAACATCCGTATTCGCATTGATGTTCCCGTGGACGTATCCATGGTTACGTATCAACACACTGCTATTCCCGGTTCAACTCGAAAAGAAAAATGCCACGCGTTATTATTTCGGATTTCTCTTCTAACTTATAAGTCCCTGGGCCCATATCTTGTTGTGTAGGGCATCATCGCTGGGAATAAGAGAGAGGATAGATATACGATAGTAACATTTATTCAGGGTAGAACTTACATGAACGTGTGTTCAGTATGACAGAGCGAACTGCACGGAAAAAACGGTGTAGCTGGGCCAACTAATTTTCATCAAATGACTTGTCCGGCCTATAGTATCGACCGTTGGCGTTGGCGGTCGACGAAACAGTTAATTGTGCGTATTTAGCTAATATACCAGTTGTCATGTCAATTTGACACAATGGCCGGACAAGCAATTTTTATAAACCGGCCCATGCAACTTTGGGTTCTTTAAACTATCATTATTAATTTTCGGGTGTTCTTGACGCTGTGAGGCGGTTGATTATTTGTCGACTTAAAAAAAACCTTTGCTGCAATCGTAAACGAATAGATTTATTTCATATTTTTTCATCGGTGAGGGAAAAAGTAGCCATTACGTTAAACATAAACATTTTGTTTGAATTGTTCCCTTACTAGAAGAAAAATATGTGTGTTCTTGCTGTGGTTACTTCAGACACACCGAGCAAAGTAAAAATGCAGTGATTCTAGACTGCGATGAACCCCCAGACCACGCACTTCTTTTTTCCAGCACAATTCTATGCACCACAGCGTAGATCCAACACATTAATTTCTCCACAAAGCCAGTACTACACACTGGTATTCCTTCACATTTCTAATATTCACACGCTTTTTCCACGACATTTCTTTCCTACACATTTCAGTTGTACATATTTGTTTCCACTCAAACAGTTTGGGCACACTGCATTTACCGCGCGTTCCGATACACAGCAATCTCGAACTAACACATTCGTTCCTCTACAAACCGGATACTTCATACGTGTTTTCCTTCAGTTTTCTGATATTCACACGCCTTTTCCACGACATTTCAATACACGAGAATTATGTAGTATCGGTAATAAAGATATCGACACAGGAATGTATACAAAAGAAATGCGTTGGAAAAGGTTGTGAGGGACTAAAATGTGTTGAAATGCCCTTGTGGGGTATAGGATTATGCAGTAATGAATGTGTGGGATAGATTTTTGTTGTAATAGAAGGTTTTGTTAAATCCTTGTGCAGAATTCGTTTGTATAGTAAATTCGACGCGAGGGATTGCGTCTGTATACGAATTAATGCGTCTGTATAGGAATTCTGTTACACCAAGATTATGTACTTTACTATGTTTCAGAAATCTGCTGTAAAAAAGTAAATAAATTCAAATTATATTAACATTTTCCTATAAAAACGTAATTTAGTCGGTGGAACGCGAATACAATAGGCACTTTTCTGCGTTTCTTCAAAACGTGAGTGAATAAATCGCTGAGAAACCTGCTCCAACCTCTAAGTGTTCGCAATCGCAAAATCAAGACTCGGAAATATTCTAAGTCTGAAGTGTAAAATTGAAACTCTACGAAGAAAAATTTAAAGTCGTAGACTAGGACTCGCAAGATTGACACTAAGTCCCTTTTCCGGTGTAAATGAATGTCGTGACTGAGAATCTTATAAATCATGGATCGAACTAAGAGTGAGCTGAGAACAAAGAAAAGGGCTCCCTTTTTGCGGCTTATATATGAAGCATTCTCTGTCGATTCAATCACTTTTTTCTTCAACCAACTCTGATCTGGTAGCACGTATCAATAACACATGTAAATGTTAACATTCACAAATTTAACACACAATGTCAACATAATAAATTTCAACACTCATTTTTTCAACATCTGAATTTTCAACACTAATTTGTTCGACGTCCGAATTTTCGACACTCATTTTTTCCACATCCGAATTTCCAACACTAATTTTTTTCAACACCCGGATTTTCATTACACTGTACTTTCAATAATAAATTCTTCAACACTCCGTAATTTCAACGTAGAATAAAATCGTCAATTTGCCAAATACTAAATATCCGCAAAAATGCCCGGCGACAAAACGCCCCAGCGACGAAATATCCTGCGACAAAACACCCCAGCGACAAAATATCCCATTTTGTGTTTCATTAAATATCCCGCGTCAAAATATCCTGTGTCAAAAAATCCCAGCGACAAAATATCCGAACTGAAATTGCGCTCCACGAAATAGAATGTGACACAATGTCCTCGCGGGTAATATCCCAACTGAAAATTAATTAAATATCCCGCGACGAAGTGCTCCACGAGAAATATCCCATTTTCGGTTTCTTGAGAAAGATCCCATAAAAATCCCCCCGATCCCCGCCGGCTATGAAAGAATTTACGAAACACGGTTAAATAAAGAAGACTTTTTTAATTTGAAGAATTTTCACTTTAGAATAACATTTGCAATATGCTTACTTTTTAATTTTTGTTTCCTCATAGAGGAAGCTTTGTTTTCGTGAATTTTTTTTTTCGACATTTTCATGTTAACATACTCAGAATCACCTAAAACGTCGAGAAAAGTGGTCTAGAAAATATGTCTGTATGTGTGTGTGTGTGTGTGTGTGTGCGCGTGCGTGCGTGCGTGTGTGTGTGTGTGTGTGTGTGTGTGTGTGTGTGTGTGTGCGTGCGTGCGTGTGCGTGTGCGTGTGCGTGTGCGTGTGCGTGTGCGTGTGCGTGTGCGTGTGCGTGTGCGTGTGCGTGTGCGTGTGCGTGTGCGTGCGCGTGTGCGTGCGCGTGTGCGTGCGCGTGTGCGTGCGCGTGTGCGTGCGCGTGTGCGTGCGCGTGCGCGTGCACCTGCGTGTGCGTGCGCGTGCGCGTGCGCCTGCGTGTGCGTGTGCGTGTGCGTGTGCGTGTGCGTGTGCGTGTGCGTGTGCGTGTGCGTGTGCGTGTGCGTGTGCGTGTGCGTGTGCGTGTGCGTGTGCGTGTGCGTGTGCGTGTGCGTGTGCGTGTGCGTGTGCGTGTGCGTGTGCGTGCGCGTGTGCGTGCGCGTGTGCGTGCGCGTGTGCGTGCGCGTGCGCGTGCACCTGCGTGTGCGTGCGCCTGCACGTGCGCCTGCGTGTGCGTGTGCGTGTGCGTGTGCGTGTGCGTGTGCGTGTGCGTGTGCGTGTGCGTGTGCGTGTGTGGCGTGCGTGCGTGCGTGCGTGCGTGCGCATATTTTTTTGTTTACACGATAACTGCCGCAATTTTTTAAGAATGTTCTTCAAATTTGGCACGCACGTTGACTATCATAGCATACTGTATGGTATTGTAGTTGACGCGAATCGGTTAAGAAATTCAGATTATACATTTTGAAAATTTGGCAAAAATCGTTTTCGCGCTATAACTTCCGCAAATTGAGAGATATCGGGATGAAATTTTGTTCGTCAATATACCACCATCTGTCAGCGCAGGAGTTAGGGAACTCAGCCGGATGAATAAAGCTGCACACACGTGCTAAACCAAGGCGATTAATGTGAATATAAATTTAATGCGAAAACGTGGCTGCTACATCTCGGTACAGTCAGGGGCGAAGCGCACGTCGTTGCAGTTAGCGCAGGCGCACCGACAAAGTTCGGTGACACCGTCGCCCCCGCGCAATAGCGCGAAAGATCGCAGCCATTCGAATCGATTCTCAACACACCTAGTGATGCCGCGAGACAAGACGAGACGAGAATTGGCTTTTCTCTTGTCTCGACAAATATGAAAACGATATCGTATCTTCTCGACTCAAAAGTCGAGAGAGGATTTTTCTCTCGTCTCGAAATATTCTCGAATCTGGAGAAAGGTTTTTCTCTCGTCTCGAAATATTCTCGAATCTCAAGACAGGATGTTTCTCTCATCCAGAAATATTCTCGAATCTCAAGACAGGATATTTGTCTCATCTCGATACATTATCGAATCTCGAGACACGGTTTTTCTCTCATCTAGATACATTATCGAATCTCGAGACACGATTTTTCTCTCATCTCGATACATTATCGAATCTCGAGACACGATTTTTCTCTCATCGCGATACATTCTCGAATTTCGAGGGAGATTCAAATATTCTTTAAGTGAGTGAGCGATGTACCGATAGCGCGCTGTTTTGCTTAACCGACGAAGGTACACATCGACCGAGCGGCTACTACCGTCGGTATAACAGTGAATATATAGTCGAGAATCGAAAGCCCGCCATGAGCGCACGATGGCTTATGTATACTTCGACGGTCGGGGATATACTGCGTAGTCACGTGTCCCCACCCGTTAGTTTCTGGAGACCGCTTGCTCGTATCCCTCTGTTGGCTGTCCCCGGCAACGGATAGAGACTGCGCGCGGACGTAAAACAGACGTTCGACAGTAACGGTGATGTTCGGTGCTGTCTTCACGAAATAAATCATGAAGCGATCACGTTCCGGGGTGAGAAAGGACGATAATAACCAATCTCAGGTCGAACAACGCGATGATCAGGAATCTGCGTTCACCTCGAAACGAGCGCATCGTGGAGAATCGGCCGACGCAAGTGATGCAATCATCTCGCGTCCCGATACAACGTGCGTCACACCTCGACAGGCGAAACGGTACAACGAGTACTTCGAATGCGAGTTCGCTGAAATGTGGAAAGTGGGTGTTTGCAAAATGTGCAAAAAGAACAACGTACGCGTCGAGATAAAGATGCTAAAATCGAATACGTCTGGACTGAAATGGCATCTACAAAGTAGACACAAGGCGATCTACGACCAGATTTTCCCTTTGACGCAGCAGCTTGGAAAATGTCAACAGACGATCGAAGAAACCTTCCGGCGTGCAAACCAGAGACAGGTATTTATGGCTTAATAGAATATTAATCAGAATATTTATTATCCTCTACACGCTATATTTTACAATGTATCGGACCCATCTCCCCCTCCCCACTCCGCCGCCACCAACGCTACGTGCCGCTGCTGCCACGGCGACCGTTTTTTGTTTACTTCTTTGACCCCGCTCCACCCTCCACGCTCGCACGTGTTATTTTTACTTCTTCCACGTGTTTTCTCGGATATAGCGTATATTGTATTGCACGACTCTTCTGCGATGCCTTCTCCTTCGGCCTTTCCGTTCATCTCGTGCACATTTCCGCGCGTTTATCCGTATTTTCATTGCTTTTTGTCACCCCTTCCGATTAACCCGAAATTTGCCCCCTCGCCTTTATTTATCAAATTTTTACTTTATTTACGCGCGGGTCTGTAAGTCGTTTACGTTTTACACACACACACACACTCCGCTGTCTCTCTCTGTTCTTTTATTTTTTGCGCGCGTCCGTCGTGTATTATATATATTGTCCCGGGCTCTGTCCTCTGTAACTATTTATCGTAAACTCAAAATTGTTATATTAAATTTTTTCATCAAATTGACGAGTTTAATCTCGAATGAAATTCAAATGATTTTTATTCACTATCCTTACAATATATAACTTTTCTGGTTTTTGCAGGTCCTGAATGAAAAAAGTTTTAATTTCCTCATCGCGGAGTGGCTGTCGGTAAAATATTTACCCTTCAGCTTTTTTGACGACGTAGCAACGCAGAGTTTTTTCCGCGCGATCAACCCCGATCTTCAATTTCCAAAACGGACTGCAATGACGAGTATAGCTTCGACCGTGTATGCTGAGCTGCGTGAAGTCGTGACGAAGATAATGCAAGACAATGCGTCAAGAATCTCGTTTACCGTGGATGCCTGGACTTCTATAAGGTCGCAGTCGTACTACGGCATCACTGCTCACTACATCGACGATTATTGGAAGATGCACTCCCTCGCAATCGACTTCATTCCAAGTCACGGAAATCATTCCGGAGTGGACATAGCGAACTTCATTCATGACTCACTGGAAAAATCGGGGCTCACGGATAAAATACAAGGCATCACCGTCGACAATGCGTCAGTTAACACCACTTTCATGGTCGAGCTCGAGAAAATTCTACGCGAGGAGCATATTCCATTTGACGCCGTGGAACAACATTTTCACTGCTTCGCTCATGTCCTCAATTTGGGAGCCCAAGACGTATTGAAGTCTCTCAAAGTCGACAATTTTGAAGAGCGCAGCTTAGACGATTGCGAAGCCGAAGACGAATCTGACGACAGCGCCGAAGACGGCTCTGATGATGATCACGAAATCTCGAATCTTCCACCGATCGCAAAACTGCGTTCCATCTGTAAAAAAACGAAACGGTCGGAAAAACTGAAAAATAAGCTCCGTGATTTTTGCAAAGTATTTGACGAGAAACGAGTCGACGTCCCTCTCGACGTCTCAACGCCATGGAATAGTTCCTTTGATATGATAACAGCGGGTCTGCAAATGCGAAAATCTGTTTCCGCCCTCGCATCAAACTCCACAAATCTGAAACACCACTTTATCACTGAGGATGAATGGGCGGTACTCACCATAGTCCACAAATATCTGAGGTGTTTCAAAAAATTCTTGACGATACTGTTACGTCGCGAATTGCTATTTTTGAGACACAAATGATAAAAGGCAAAGGGAAGAAAATCTCCCCCTATTGCTCTGCGGTATCAATGTGACTCGGCAAAACGCGGAGGTGTTCCGTTTAGAGCCTACCCTTTCGGGCAAAAGCTCGGGAAGGAACTTGAAAAAGTAATTCTGACTTCACATTAAATCACAAAAATAAAGACTAAAATGAATGAAATAAAAAAAAACTTATCCGTGTGGCGAAAATGGGCGAATATGGGATGGAACCGTGTGATTGATGAATAACAAGATGAATGAAAGGTGAGAATCAGAACGATCCCAATGATCCAACGCTGGCGATAACCCTCCGGCTGTCCACTCGAATATCAGATGAATAGAATTTTCCGATGACAAGGAAGGGCGATGGTGTGGTTCTTTCGGATTTAAACACTGGTCGTAATTCACTGGTAAAATTGATTTTTATTCTGCCCGTTCAGTTTGTCAGGGCAATGTCAAAATAATATTTCACAAAAAGTTTCAGTTCACAATTCGAAATTTGGATTATTGGCTGTTTCACAATTTCACAATTAAATTCTTGAAAATCGGAAATAAAAATATAATTCGTAATTTAGTACACCATATTTGATTTTAACAGGTCGATTCAGCACTCGAGATTTGGTTTTAAAGAAGGTAAAGTTCACAGTTCCACAAATACGGCGTATTAGAAATGTCGAAGTTCGCAATTTCGAATTTGGATTAAAAGTGTCAAAGTTCACTATTACAGAAATACGGAGTTTTAATCACAAGATCAAAGAAAGGTTGGATTTCCGATATAAAGTCCGAACTATATTATTTAAAATATCGATGGTTTACAATTTTTAATGCTGGAGACATTTAAGATCTCAAATTCACAAATTCACGATTTTAATTTCCTAAGTTGATCTGACAGATAATTCGGTGACAAAAATGGTTCGATTCGGGTCCGGAATATTAATGAGCTCCGTCGGCTTTTGCGGCTCATTAAATAAGCTCCTCGCTATTTCCCCGCTGTCGCCTTGAGGAAGGGGTGACGGTCGAGCGGTGCGTTACGCGTCTTACCGTCCCCTCACGCTTCATACCTGACGGCTACTCTTATCGGATTCTTACTATAGCTGTCGAACGGTGCGTTGCGCCTACCGTCCCCTCACGCCTCATACCTAGCGGGCTACTCTCATCGCGCTCACTCTACGCTAATTTCTTATTTATTAAATTATTATTATCATTGATAGTAATTTATCTTGTTTCTGTTAATGAATTATATGTCACTCCTATTATTTACTTGAACGAACTCCCAAATTTTAATTGTTTATATAATTATTTATCAATAGCTTAATTATTTACTCATGATTACATTTAATTTAAAAAAAACACCTTGTTGATGGAATTTATCCCTATTTTACCCTCGATTTTTATAACAATAGTTTCACAATATCTATCGATAAATTAAAACGATCACGGAGAGGAAGTCGTGTGATTCGGTGACGATGTTCCCCACGCTTACTCCAGTCTTCTCCTTCTTCTCCAATAGTGTCGGTGGTGTGGTCATCATTTCTCCTCTTTGGACTGGAGGGGTTGTTGCTAGGTGCGTCAATTTCCTTTGTCGTCCAATCGTCTTGGGTGGTGTTTCTGCGTCGTGGATTGGAATTTTTCTGCACTGGATGGTGTGTTGTTTCACACGACCGACGATAAGTCACACTTCGTTATTTCTCTCTTCGGTTTCAAAATCGATATTACCATTTACCGGGTGTTTAACATTTAGATAATTATGATTTAATATTCATACAATATTCATATTTTTTTTGTTATCTTCTGTTTATTTATTTGTTTTTCTAATGTTTTTCTTTACCCAACTGTCTCGACTTGACCCGTAGATTTTTAATTCATAAACAAACTCAATTAATTTATTATTTTTTTCTACAACTGTTTCCCCACTAATTCACCATTAATTCACAAATCACGGCAACATAAGGAAAGACACCACAAATATAATCCGTTTAGGTCAGTGGAGTACGAAAAATGAGTGGAGATTACGAAAATGATATGATTCAAACATTTTTGGTCACCCGGTAGACGCATCGCGAATCCCCGCGAAGAGTCACTGGAACGCACTGGTCTTTCGGTTACTCGTCGGGACAATACCTGACCCATTCGATATGATAAGATTCACCGTTGCACGCCCGACTCGTTATACTTGCGATCTCGGGTGCCACACGACGCACCTCATGTATATGGGTGACGCGTGTATGTGTGTCCACCTACGGTCGCTACTCACACTCTCTTCTCTTTGCCTTATTTATTCCGTATAAAAAGGATATATTACCGTAATTGGATTTTTCAGTTAAAACGTGTAGTCCCGAAAAGTCACGGGACGTAACAA